>WBZZ01004231.1:45000-54137 GCA_019918135.1 Paulinella micropora | reverse complement strand
ATTGGAGATGTTGATCTCTCAATAAAGTCCTCATTGAGCAGCTGTCTTGCTAGCTCCTCCGCTACCTTCGCCTCATGTATACTCAAATTCGCCCTTCGTGGTGCCGGTGACGGCTCCGCACCCGGTATTTTGTAAATAACCGGTGTGAAGTCTTCAGGCTTGACACCACCTGCATGTGGAGGGTCAAAAATTTCCTTGTTCGCCTCTAATTTGGCTTTTAAAAGCTCCTTCTCCTTCTCCGTGCCTACTCCTTCTTCCAATATTTTCCGCGCCGCCTCTTGATAATCTTCATCAGACATCTGCTTATGTTGCTTGAGGGGTTCTCTGTCCTCCTCCAAGCCTAAGTCCTCTTCCGAGACATCATCTAGGCCCGTCTTTTCATACGTGACCGTGTCTGGCTCATCATCTTTACCGAGCCCTACCAGCATGTCAATGAGTCTCGCGTATTGCAAAGGAGCTTTACGGGTGTAAAAACCATCAAAGCATGTGAATGCTTGCGGTATCAATTTCAACTTGTCGAGGTCTCTGAGCTTCCGCTTGTATGCACTGCTCAGCTCACGAGTTCCCATACGACAAGCCACCACTAGCTGTTGCTTGCGAGAGGGTACCGGTATAGGATGATCAATAAGCCGGTCCCTTATTTCCTGCGCCCATATCGCCTTCTCATTATATGGCAGGATAATAGTATACGGCTTATTATTTTCGAATAAAGTCCGTAAGCATTTCTTCACTTCAGTTAGTGAACGCGGCCACGTCGGCTCGTCCCCCCAGAAATCAGTTATAAAACTTTTAATAGATTCTGGTGGAGTATCCGGGATTCGCCCCGTTCTCCTTGGTACAAACGCCTCCCTTTTTTCTTCTCCTACTTTCGCATGGAGACAGTATCCGTTAGTAATATGGACATCTGTTCCTACTCCTTCCGCGAATCTCGCCAACGACGGGCTTCTTTGTGCGACACATATAATCTCCTCCTTTCGCTTCTCGATTAAGTCATCAATAGACTTTTTGTCCCAATGGCATGTCGGAACCGTGACAGTGCACACTTGGGATTCCCAACTGTCGGTCCAGGACAGCTCATCCGGTCTTACGACATGGGGGTGAACGTACACCTCAAGTGCCTCATGTGCGATGGCCATCTTTTTGTGATCCGTCGCTAGACTCAGCTCATAAGCCTCATAAGAGTCAGTAGCGTTGAAGGGATCAATATCGTTCTTTTCTCCTCTTTTTACTCCATATATCACTCGCCGTGCGGCGCAATCAATCACAGCCCCCATCGTAGCCAATTGGTCATACGATAGTAATATTGACCCGTGGTAACCGGGGACGACATAAAGGTCCATGCGGTATACTCGTGCGGATTTTAATTTAAAGGTCAGTGTGATGATTCCCGTGATGACCGTCCGGCTACCCACTCCCTTCAGAGTGCCAGTCGAATTTTTCATATTTCCGTCCACCCAGTCCCGGTATCGATTAAAAAACTTCCGGCCGACAATATTAATATTCGCCATCGTATCATTACCAACTTTTAATATTGTCTTCAATGTTTCACAATAAAGTTCCGTATAACACAGAGCATCGGGCCTGTGTATATTGACTGCGAGAACAAGAACTTTACGTTCCAAATTTTGGAGTCTTGTCTCTAAGTTTTTCAACTCCTCCTTCTTCTCCTCCTGCTTCACCTCATTAACATTGTTATTATGCTGCGGTACTGGTGCGTTTACTATGTGAGCGACATTGTCTTGTGGCACTTGAGTACACACATTGTCTTTTTGCTCGCCACCCGCCGCGATCGTAGACATTGAGTCTGTTCGTGGTTGTTTGCTTGGCCGAGGCGATACGTCTGCCATTGGCCTCCTCGCCTCCATCGCAAGTCTCGCCTTCCTATTTGCATCAGTTATCATTGGTAACCGTGATGTATGAACGGGTATGAGACTACCTTGGGGCTGCAGTGTCTGTATACCCACATCTTTGTATTCAGATTGAGGAAGCGTTGGCCCATTCTGCACAACAGCATTAGAAAGCACTGTGACTTTAGAGCTAAACTTCACAGTCTTCTCCTTCCTCTTTTCTTCCCCCTCCAGTCATTCCACCACCTCGAAACGATTACCTTGAGTAGTGTCCGGGTGGGATAACGTATCGGTCTCCGAGGCAGTGTTGTAGGCCTGAGCTCGACCGAAATTCGGGTTGGAGCTTGCCCATGAGCCTCCTCCTCCTCTGGGTGGGGGGGCTGGAGCTCGAACAGCTCTCCCTCCATAAGGGGTATATCCCCGACCTCCTCTTCCTCCTGAGGGGTTCCTTGCCACCTCGAGGCTCCTCTCCATGTTCCTCCTCCTCGTCCTCCTCCTGCTCCTCCTCCTCGTCCTCCTGCTCCTGCTCCTCCTCCTCGTCCTCTTTGAGAGGCCTTTAAGTTCTTTTGTCTCTCCCTTTCCTCCTTCTTCTCCTTCATCCTCTTCATGTAGGTAATGATTGCCTCTCGTAACTCCTCATCATCACACATATTGGCATACCAACCTTCGTTCGCAGCGGCAATCTGAAGCATGTTGAAAAGGCCCGGTTCCTTGCCTTCCGTCCTGCTCAGAAAATTTGCCCTTGCTGTTGGGTTCTGCATATCATGATTGAAAGAGCAGTCTCTGTTCTCCATATGTGCCTTACACTGCAAGCCCGCGAACCACCTCCAACATGCGGTCTTCAGGTCTGGCTCTCTCTGTCTCTTCCAACCGGCAACTCTGTTTGTGTACGTGGCTTGTGCGCCAACAGGTACACCGCCTGCCTGTGCCGTATGTGCCTCCGTGAGCGAGTCCATGTTTGAGCATGCACTCATCACTTCTTGAAACAGTGCTGACGGAGCAACGCTTTGAACCGTATTTTCGAACACGTGTGTCTCGAGGAAGTTCTTGGACTTCACTGAGCTAAACGTCGAGCATTGTTGTATGAGCTGAGTAAGCTTACTCGGGTTAACTGTGTGTAACGCCGAGAAGAAATAGAGGATGATCGACTTGCGGCCATAGAATAGCCCATAGGAGGAAACTACCTCCGTAAAGGTCGCCGCCAAGCCAACAGCACTCCTCAAACTCATCGCCACTGTCTCAAAGATTTCAAATCCTATGAGAGTACCAGTGCAGAGATGCTGGTATCCATGAGATTGAAAATATGAAATGAGTGTGGCCACCGCCAGTTCACACTGAGCGTCTAGGCCTGTTGCATTGTTTCTCTTAATCTCCTCCTTCTTTCTCAAAAACTTGTACTGTGTCAGATCAAATCCCTCCGAGACTAGAGATTGGTCAAAAACAGTAACAAGGGCCTCGTATTCCTGCGTTTCGTCGCAAGGAAAAGCCTTCATGCAGGCATTGATCTCTTTGAGCTTGCTCAAAAGCAAAGCATCAGAGTCTTTGTCTGAGCTCGTCTTGGCATATAGCATGAGACTTGCCACTCCTCCTTTCTTCCCCTTGAAGGCATTTATGATATTTTGTCTGTCTTTCTTCTCCGTGTTTGTGACCACCACCGTAGTTGAGCCCGGGGGTGCAGGGGCTGGTGGGGCAGGAGCTGGTGGGGTCAAATATGTCGGAGGGTGTGTCTTTGCACCACTCACTTTTGCTTTCATTCTCTCCAGTCTCATCGTCTTCTCGAACTCCTCATTCTCTTTCGCCTTCTTCTTCTCAGATATCACCAGCTTTTGAGCATGAGTGATAAAGGCCACCAATTCAGAAGCAGATCTGAGAAAATTATATTTCTCCACATATTGGTCAACACCTGCTTTGTTGGCGACCGGTGGTGCGTTACTAAGTGATTTAAGGACAGAGTGATCCTTGGTAGGAATCCATCTCTTCCATGCCTCCTTATGCAGTATCGCACCTATCAACAGTCTGATCTTGGTCAGAACTCTGTCGGTCTTCTCTAACTCATTAATCACAGGATGAGTTTCTCCTGCTGCCTTAATGCTTTTTTCCATCTCTGCCTTCCCTTCCTCCAAGGCCTTCATTTCCATCGTAAAAAAATGAAATATACCACTCGAGTTTTTCGAACCCAGATTGGTCTTCATTTTTGTTATATCGACTGCCTCCTGACCAGTCGCGAGGAATCTGGCCGTTGCTCTTGGGTTTGTGTAGTGGAGGTAACCCTCACATCGTGGGCCGTATGAACGTTCCCAAATCAGGGTTTGAGTGTACACCCCAAAGATAGCATCGAGTAATTCAAGGTGGGTGTGTGTGTCCCCAAACTTGATATGCTGTATCTTCTTTCTCTTTTCTGGATCAGAGACCAGTTTGCCGAGGAGCTGTGCTGTGTTTGATAATAGGATATAGACATCCTTTTTAGCACGACTTTTCTCTCTTCTTTGATCCTGAGGGATCCACACATAGGTATCCTTCTCTCCCCCCATCTTGTTATCAACTCTTCTTTAGTGAGGTCATAGTGGTCTTGCACCCACTGTTGTTCCTCCACTGTGATCTCCTCTCCATCACTATGAATCAAGTCGATCATTTTTCGTCCTCCTCCTCCCGTGTAGGCAGGTGGTAAGGGATTACCATATGCTCCTCCTCCTCCCGTCTCTTCTTGTTCAAATCCTCCTTCATCTTCGTCTCCTCCATATCTTCCTTCATCATCCCAGCCCTCTTCTACTCCTCCTCCTACTCCTTCATCTCCTCCTCCTCCTCCTCCTTCATTCAGTCCTCTTCCTCCTCCTCCTGCTTCTTCTTCTTCTCTTCTTTGTTCTGCCTCCGAGAATTCACTCACTTCGGCGGTCTCTGTCGACATGATGTCGTAGTAGTAATTAACAGGAGGACAGTGTCAGCTCCTATGTTTGGTTTTTGTTCGTTTGTGTTCTGTTCCTCCTTCAGTCGATTGACTAGTGAAGAGAGAAACTAATAGAGAGGGTAGAGTGAGATTCCCTGTCCTCTATGAAACACTGTTTGTATGTTTGTTTTTGTTTGAGAAAAATAGTCTTTGAGACTTTCTCCGATTTCTTGTTCTCCTTACTCAGATTACTTTCTCCTCCTTCTTTTCTATATTCTATCTAGTATGAGGCACTTGGACCTACACAGATAGTAATAGAGAAGCTAGAAAAGCTCTCCTTGAGAAGTCGACAGTCGGTCGGATAGGTTCTCGGACCTACCTTTAGAAAACGATCAGAGAGTTGCAAAAATATACTGACGTATGTGTGAGATAATGCAGATAAATGCACAAACTAGAAGGGTAGAGTGTTGTGCTCCTGTCCCTATGCTTGTTTGTGTTTTGTGTGTGTTCCTTCACTCTTCTGTCCACCTCCTTCTTCTTGGTCTCTGTGTGAGAACAGCAAGAACGACAGAGAGTTTGTATCTGATGTCTCCTTGTGAGCACACAGATATGGATTGGGCTAGAGGGTACGAGACACCTGCTTGAGACCAACCAAATTATTTGTTTTGTGAAAGAGTTATGAGTGCTGTGTTGGAGTATTTGTTTTCGTCTGACGTCCCCGTGTGAGACAGGTCAGTGAAAATTCACTCTGTTGCCTGTGTGGCAAAGCAGAAAGAAATCACCCTAGTGATGTGGACTCCAAATGTAATGCCCCCAACGATAGCTCGTAAAAAGTCGGTAATACAACCAAACACAGTCCTCAAAAGATGAGAATGATGTCTCGTTATATTAGCTCAGTGAAGCCAAAAAGGAAAACTGCAACAGACCAGGAATAAAATGACATCAGGTCCAATCCGGACAAATAATACTGAAAAACAAGCTGGTGCACCTGTCACCAGGAAAAGGTATATTTTACCTGCTATCCGGGGGTGATGCCTACACCAGGATGACCCACGGGACCAATAGGCAGTTGAAGGGATCATTGACGAAGTCATAGCACGACAGCACGGATCGCCAGACTTTGTCCGGGCTGAGAGCGACGGACAGTGGGCCGGGCCTAAAGGCCTAATTCTTGGAACTTTGACTCGTGACACTCAAGTTGAACTTGAACGTTGTTCAGCGGGGGCACACTTGTTGCCGGTGGCGTGACCCATACCGCCGCTAGGAAAGTGTCAAAGATGCTGGAAAATGTGGGAGACTAGCGGAGCTAAAAACAACCAAGACCAACCGTGACCAGCCAATTCCCGTGGTCCGGCCTAACTGCTCGGATAACTTGATATATTCCGGTCTAAAAACTTGAAGTGTAACGGTCACTCATAGTAATATAATATTATCGTTACCCGGTTAAGAGGATTAATATTGGAAACTTCCTCTTATTGTGTCTGGGCCCGCGGTTGACACACTGGTATATAAAACTTACGGCCCGGTAGCACATCATCATCAGATGACTATTTACCTATCTGTGCCTACACTATCTGCGGCGCCTACAATAGATTTCTACCGCTTGTTGCAGACTCACCTTGGGTTTCAAATACGAACACGACCGTGACTGAACGTAGCCTTCATTGTGAGTTTGCTTAGTTGAACGTCACGTTGCAAAAACTACTGCACTTGCAAGTACTCACTTGACTCTTGAAGGCTGACTCAGCTTCAAGTCCAACTTGTAGTGACTCGTTCAAGTGTCCAGGATCATTATAAGCCTGAGTTTTGCTTTTGGGAAAACAGTTTCCAGTATTACTCAGGGAGTCATTTTGGAGTCAGTCTCGACATAATGTGTGAACCGGCCGGCCCACAGTACTTATAATAACTTACACCATCACTGCTGTTTACTAAATAGAATTCTAGCCACTTAATAGAGATGTATGGGTGACAAGAGTAAGAAATAAAAATTAAACAGACAGGGTGGCAAAAGAGAGATCAATGATGGAGCAAATAATGTGAAACGCTTTGAAGGAAACAACAGGAAACGACTCAGAGTCTTGAAAACGAGCAAACTCGTTTTATTCTTAGTACCATGACATATTATGAAAAAAAATTATCATTAATGTAAAATTACATGAGGAAGGGGTCGAATGCGTCTAAAGGGTTGTTCTTGCTTGGGTTGCCGCCGCCGCTTGTCACGCCGCTGACCTTGGGTGACATCTTGGGTTGGCTGCCCATGCCGGCTGCACCGCCGCTGACCCTAGGCGTAGTTGGGTTAGAAGGCCTAGAGAGCATTTCAAAAGGGTTCGGCGCACTGCCTGTGGAGCTGCCGCGAGGTGGGGATTTATGAGAAAGACCGACACCGTCGTCCATGTCGAAAGGATTGCCAATGTTAATACTTGCTGGCTGGAATGCCTGAGACTGTGGGGAGAGATTGAATACTTGAGATCGCGGAGAGGCTCGCGCCGGGTGTAGCTGTACGTGCTGAGACGCCGGGCCGAAGTAAAATGGGTCCTGCAACTGCTTCTGTACGTGCATCTGACCTTCCGATTTCACCCGCAGCAGTGAGGCGAAGTGATCTTTCTTGTTGGCAGAGCTGGGCGGTTCTGCTGCACGCGCAGAGGAAGCGAGCCCGGCATTTGAAGGCGAGCCTTCAGGCTGGAAAGAGTTCCACAGGTCCGGCTCCTTGTTCTCGGTTGGCACAGCCAACATCTCAGACTTGCTGCGAGCAGCCGCGGGGGGAGGAGCTGCGCCCGTCTTGGTGTCCTACATACATACATACATACGTAAATACATACATACGTACATGCATACATACAACATACATACATAACATACATAACATACATAACATACATAACATACATAACATACATAACATACATAACATACATACATGCATACATACATGCATACATACAGGCATGCATACATGCATGCATGCATCCATACATACATACATACATATCATATGCATGCATGCATGCATACATACATACATACATACATACATACACATACATACATACATACATACATACATACATACATAAGTACATTACATTTACTTTTGCATTTTACATTTTACATTTTAAAATTTACAATTTACAATTTAAAATTTACATGTTACATGTTACATTTTACATTTTACGTTTTACATTTTACATTTTACATTTTACATTTTACATTTTACGTTTTACATTTTACATTTTACAGTTAACCGTTTACCGTTAACATTTACATCTACATTTACATTTACATTTGAATTTACATTTTAATTACATATATACATACATACATACATACACATACATACATACATACGTACATACACACATACATACATACCTGATCCCACATGTTGAAGGCCTCTTCCACATTGAAAGAGGAGGGAGGAGGGTTGGACGCAGCAGCTGTGGGGACAGCGCCGGAGTGGACGGGGGAAGCCTGTATTGATATTTGACTGTAGATATCATGAATTTGGGTTTCTATATTATGTCATTCCTTCATTCGTTCCTTCATCCATTCCTTCATTCATTCATACGTGCATGCATACATACATATTACATACATTACATACATTACATTATATTACATTACATTATATTACATTACATTAAATTACATTACATTACATACATTACATTACATTTACATTTACATTTACATTTACATTTACATTTACATTTACATTCACATACATGCTCACGGCTCACGGCTCACGCTCACGCTCACGCTTACGCTTACGTTTACGCTTACGTTTACGAGGGTGTTTACGTTTACGTTTACGTTTACACATTTACGTTTACAAATTTACATGAACATTTACATTAACATACGCTTACGTTTACGCTTTACGTTTACGCTTTATGGGGGTTTACATTTACGTTTACGTTTAAGTTTACGTTTACGTTTAAGTTTACACATTTACGCTTACACAGTCACATCAACATTTAAATTAACATTACCATTAACATTAACATTAACATTTACATTAACATTTACATTAACATTTATATTTATATTTACGTTAACATTTACGCCGTTACGTTACCGTTACATTACCGTTACATTACCGTTACCATTACGTTACATTACACAACACAACACAACACAACAAAACTTAAATAAACTTACTTACATTTACTTTAGCTTCACCTTTACATTTACATTTACATTACATTACATTACATTACATACATAAATACATAAATATATAAATATATACATATATACATACATATATGTATAAATATATATTTATATAAATATATATATGTATATATATATGTATATATATACATAACATGAATACATACACACATACATTCATAAATGCATACATACATACATACATACATACATACATACATACATACATACAT
>WBZZ01004231.1:0-20000 GCA_019918135.1 Paulinella micropora | reverse complement strand
AGAAGAAATGGCTCACAGTGATTCCCAGTGTACCTCAGACAGTGACGATGACAACACTTCAGATGACTGGGAGGGATCTGCCGCCGACGCTAAGTCGGAAGCAGTTGCTAGCCAGCAATCCCTTCGTCCGCCCTTACGCAGCTCTGCACGCGCAGTCAGGGCAAGAACCTGGATGGCACGCTGTGGTGGGGATTTTGACACTGACTCGGCTCCGTCAGCTTCCCGCCAGGGTTGAAAGATTGAGCGCGGTACGACCGGTCGGAATTTTTGCATTAAATGTTTTTTTCAGTGGGAAAGTTGCATTTGCGAAGGACCTAGGTCAAGATTAACATTCCGGCTGATCCTTGTGTGGCTGTTCTAGTCAATGTCAATGTAGCACTTTTATGCATAAATGGAACAAGTGTCGTTTCCACTGACATCAGTTTAAATTTAACCTAGTGTTAATTCAATTTTTCTTGCTCAAGCTACTGTTTCAATGTCTGGATATGGTCAGTGCAGCAGAATTTAATTCACTGAGTCAGTTCAAGGAATGCAAAATACTTTTATGCAGAAAAGTCACATATTTAGTTGATATCGGCAGGGTTTTTTTGAACAAAACTTTTTTACTTTTTTTTTTGGCAACAGCTTTAATTTCTGTGAGTTTGTATACAACTCTTCAAGTAGGCAGATACAACGAACTCTTAATAAGAACACTATGGCTGCTTTAAGTCCTGACTCAGGGTAGCAGGTGAAATACAAGTAAATAGTAGAGAGGTCACTTCGTTTATTTACATGATTTCGAACTCATAGCAGGCTTGGGTGCAACGAACGATCAAGTGTAGAACGTAGATTGTGAGGTCTCCAGTTCTCAAACGGATAGTGTCGCGAGTCTTCAAGTTAACAGTCATTAAACGGATAGTGTCGGGTTGTTGGACTTGAAAATTCCCAAATCGATTTGGGAAGCCTAGGCGAAAATGACTGGGAACGGAAAAAACAGTTAGATATTGTGTTTTTCCGCGAATCCTTCTCTTTGCCCACAAAATTTACCGTAAAACGTGTTTCACGGGAAATCGGGGCAAAAGGTAATGCGGATGGGAAAAGTGGCAATAGCTAAAAAGAACTTTGAACTGATCGTTTGAAATCATTTCTGAACGGAATCAAAAACTAGTTAGTGAAGTCGAAACGTCGTGCAGAGGAGAATCTAATGAACCGGTCAAAAAGAGTGTCTTATCAATGGTAAAGGTTTTGGCCGGTCGTTAAGGTGCTCAGTCTGATAGCCACCCCCCCCCCCCCAGGCCTAACGGTTGAGTTGAGTTGCGTACAGAATGAGTGATTAACGAACTGTCTCACTAAAAAAAAATGTTCAAAAGGAAAAAGAGAGGTGGGTGAATCTCTTAAACCATTGAAGAGTAGAAGAATGATGCGTCTATACTGGCGCGATGCGGATGATGATCAGCCGGGGGCCGGGTATCCATGATTTGCAGCGGGACTGGGACGATTGAGGCGCAGTAGCGAGCACTGATATCGGGAGGCGATGTCGAGCCGTAGAAAATTAGGTGGCCGGGTATCACATAGCCAAGATGAACCAATGAAGCACCAAATATGCCGTGCCGATATAACCACTGAGGGGTTCAAGTTCGGTGAGAATAATCGTTGACCTGCAGGCACAAGAGGCGATCAAGGACTTACATGGGTACGCCGGTCATGGCGTAATGTTTCTAGGGACGATGACGGTTCAAGTGGGAAAAGCGCTGGGCTTGGGGGCGGGGGGGCGGGTGAAGCCATTACGATGGGTAAAACCCACTTGAGAGTGAAAGGGGGTGGCTACTCCTTGGATTTTGCTTGCTTGCCCTTCTAGAAGACATGAAGCGGGAAGGATTCGCCGGTGATGAGAGTACCTCGAAGACGCTTAAGAACGTTGGCGGAGAGCCGGCCTTTGTCCTTGATCTTTCTGAAGGAACGCCACTCGATGTGTCGATGAACGACTTGATCGTTGGTGATATCGAAGAGGAGGGGCTTCCAGAAGGCCAGGGGTTTACCCCAGCTGTGAATGGTAGCTTTATCCTTCGTGTCTTCGTAAACGGGGCGAAAGAGAGGGTTGGTGTCCGAAGTGATGCCAAGTTGGTGGACCGCGAGGTCATCCTCCTCGTTTTCCGGATGCTCGTCCAAAACAGTGCCAAGCTTGACTTGGTTACGGTCGATGAAAGCAACGACTTCACCAGTGGTGTAGTTGACAGTGTCGTCATCGTAGTCGTCCACTGCGACTGGATTAAGCGGGCAACGCCATCAGTGGGGGCAGTGTACGGAGAGAGATGTGAGCGGTCGATCCGCTTCAATATCCTATTGGTCTTGAGGTGGCGGAGTTTAAAGCAGTTAGAGTTGACCTGCTCTAAATCGTGTAGGGGCCGTCGAACTGAAGGACAGACGAGGCGGGGATGCCTTGCTTTGAGGGTTTAGGGCGGTAGACGGTGACGGTGTCGCCAATCTTCCACTCCTTAACGGCTTTGCGGCGGCCCTTGTTCTTCTGAGCGACAGATCGGGCGTGAGAGACGTCTGTGTACGTGCTGATACACGCCGTGACTGCAGCGCGAGCACGGTGTAGTAGTTCGATTTGCTCTGAAGATTGAAGCGAAAGCGTAGGGGAAGCGTCGAGGGCGGCGCTTGAGGCGGAGGCGCGGGCAGTAACGATCTCCGGGGAATTCGAATCGAAAAAGTCCAGTGTGCGCCAAGGTTTGCGTGCTAACATACCCTCAAAGGCGGTTGTACCTGTAGCCGTGGACACATAGGTGTTCTGGGCGAAGGAGAGGGACGGGATGATGCTAGGCCAGTTCGATTTGTCTGTCTTGGGTAGCGATTGAATTGCTGTGCGGATTGCCTTATGCCTGCATTCCACGAAGCCGAGTTGATGGTGTGAGTAGGGTGCGGTGGTCAGCCAATCGAGGCCGCCTCACTGCAGAAGCGTTTGGCTAATGTACTTACAAACAAGCTGTGGTAGTCAGAGAAGATGGACTCCGGAAAACCAAAAATATATGCCCATCGGTTGAGGATGATCTCAACTGTTTATTCGGCTGAGGTAGAGATGCAGGGGATGAATTGAAGAAATCCTGAGAAGAGGTCGATGATCGTCAGAATATACTGAAAAACAACGCCCGGAATGCCGACGTGCATATGATCGATGCTGATGCCTTGACCTTGACTGCTTCACTTCAGCGAAGAAAAGCGGCCATGGTTGAGGGTGAGGCGGGCATGGACCAGTTGGCAAAAGTGGCAGTCGCCGAGGCCGGCGAGGACATCAGCGTGCATAATATCCGTGCCGTCAATACGGAACCAAATGTAGCGTTCCTTGATGAAGGGGACGAGTGTCGGCGTTTTGGCGTGGTTCTGCATAAGTGGGCGTAGTTGATCAGTGGGCGGCGCAGCTCTTCTGGAACGTAGATCTTCAATGTTGACTGTTTGGGGTCGGCGAGGACGGCAAGGCCCTGACGAAGAGTCAATTCTGTTGATCCGGCGGAGACGGTAGAGACGTCATCGGTCCAGAGAGGGGCTGTGAGGGCGTCTTGTTGTTGTGCGTCCATGATTTGTTGGCGCGTGACCCGAGGAACGTGCGAAGTAGCGGCAAGAGGGTATATATAATGTTGTTCCATGCCGAGGCCAAAGACTAGCCACACTAAGTTGTCGTCAAGAAATAAAATCTTACGACACGTCTCGACGGCCTCCTGTGGGAGTGTATCGTCCGGGACGCAGTGGACGAGGTCTTGCGGCATGAGCAGGGCAAATGGCTCACGAAGGGCGAACATGTCACGCGGCCGGAGAGCGTTCAGCAGAGGGGATGACAATAGCCAGGTCCCACGGGGCTTGAATGGTTCGTAGTGTTGGGCCAGCGCGGATGATGCGGCAGGAGAGAGACTTGAGTTTCGTTTCCAAAGCGGCATGTGTGCCTTCGACGGCGAGCCAGAGAGCAGAGCCCGCTCTGGGCAATGGAATGGTTGCGAGGAGCTGTAGGGTGGCTTCGGCTTCACCGATGAGAGTCGGGACGCCTGGGCTTATGCAAGGGACACGGGACAATCCATCCGGGAGGAGGTTTTGTTTACCGGGGAGGTATTCGACCTTAAAGCGGATCGTCTGGAGATTTTCCAGAACCCATCCGACGACCATGGGGCTGCGAGCGTGCCACAACCACAAGAGTGGCCGGTGATCGGCGACGATGGTGAGTTCATGGTCGCTAGCATCAATGTAGTAGCGGCACTGTTGAACTCCGTAAATAACGCCGTAGGCTTCTCGCACGTAGGTCGCCCAGCGGGTTTGCGTGTCTGTGAACTTGAGAGAAAAGTATTGGATGACCGGCGTCGCGGTCAGGGCCAGTGTGAAGGGCACCACCGATGCCAATTTGGCTGGCATCCGTCCGAAGGCAAAGATGGTGAGAAGACTCGTACTTGGTCAGGACGGGAAGCGTAGTAAGCACGCGGCGGAGCTTCTTCATACATTTCCGCTCTTCCCGATGGAGGTAGGGTTGACCTGCTGGTCGGGCGTGAGTGGACTTGAGCAAGTTCGTAAGAGGTGATACAAGGCGGGAGTAGTCGAGGATGTGGGCCTGTATGAAGTTGGTCATATCCAGAACGGATCGAACTTCAGACACATTGGAGGGATCAGCCATTCTGAGGATGGCGTCGATCTTCGCTGTGTCAGCGGCGATACCTTTCTTACTACATTTCTTGCCGAGTATTGTCAGTTCATGGTATCCCAAGCGGAGTTTGCGCGCCGATCCATGAAGACCGGCAATGACAATCTTCACCTCCCAGTCCCAGGTCTTCCGAACCCGGATCATTACCGAGAACGATTCACCGGCTGGCACTATCTCAGCTCCATCGACATGGTAGACGGCTTCTCCCACCTTCGCCTGAACCTGGACGATGACAGCCGAGATGTTTTAGCCGTGTGGACCCCTCTAGGTTTATTGGTCCCCAACTTTATGCCTCAAGGTGTACATTGTGCCCCCGGCGACTTCCAACGCGCGATCGAGAAGTCATTCCAACCGCTCCCCTTTGGAACAAGCCGCCCCCAGCTGATACTACTGCAGGCGCCTATCTCGACGACGTTACCGCTGGTGCAAACGACTTTCAAACACAACCTGAACCAAATTCGTGTTATATTCTCAAGTATGGACACCTGGCATGCGGTAGTCGTAAACGTTCCGAATGTCTCGGATGAATTCTTTCGCGATATCCTCAAATTTCCCGACCGGACAACTGCGGCTTGCCCATGCGCATTGAGAGGAGGCGTAGCTCCATGCGCTGAGGACGTCCGTAGCCCAGCTAGAAAGATATTCGCCCACTGCCGGAGTCCAGCGCGGGCATGGGACTGCAACTGGTTTGGCATTCGGGTTGAGTCGGAGGGACACGACAGTATGTCTGAAGATGCCTCTTGTCCTGACAGATGTGGTCGAATTCGCGGATGAGGGCCCAGAGTTGGTCTTGTTGGGGCTTGGTGAGGCTTGGGTTAACTGCCTCAGGAGGAAACTTAGGACCTGTCGGTGCCGCCTTCTGTTCCGCTCGCTTGGTTAAAAAGTCACGGCAAAGTCGTTCGGAGATGAAGAACCATGGGGTCGGGTGGGCTCCCTGGACTGTTGATGCCGTGCAAAAGAGCATGCGAGGGTCGGGACATATTTGCGCGAAGTCTTCCATGAAGGAATCCGTGCACGGGAATGGCGGGCCGGTGTCGGTCTGAAGCGTCAGAGGATCAGGCAGCCTCAGTTGTTTGGAGTCTGGAGAATGCTCCAGATGGTTTTGCGTATTGCCCAAACTCTGAGTTGAGCCAGTGCCAGGCCGAGCGAGCATATTGAATTGGCAGCAACTCCGGGATTTATGGTCGAGAAGTCATCGCCTTGAAAGTGCAGCTCGATGATCGGGAGAGGCAAAGTGGCTAGGTAACGGAGGAGAGGTTGGTTTTGGGCAATCCGCAAAGTTCACACTATCCTTGTTCCAAGGGTGTTGCGAACGTCGTGTCGTTGAGTGAGGAGGAGAAGTCGCAGATGTCTGGGTCGTAGTTGGCGTTGATGGCAAACTGCCTGACGACGAGCCACTTGACGAAGACGAGGAGGGGCCGTGTCCACCGCCTTTTGAATCGTCATCGTCGTGATGCTTCTTGTTCTCCTTGGGCTTGCAGCCAGAAGCGGGTTGTGGTTGAACAGGGTGGGCACGAGTTACCTGTGGCAACGGTGCGGCCGATGCATCAGAACCAGTGGCCGCTGGTGGATGAGCCAGGGTTGATGGCGGCTGGATTGAGGCCAACGGTGGCTGGGCTGGGGCCGGTGGTAGCGACGCTGGGGCCGATGAAAGTTGAGCAGGGGCCATCACCCTTGACGATGAACTCGAGCTAGATGACGAACTGGATGAAGAACTTGAACTTGACGAATGATCAGGTTGGTCATCGTATTTCTCAGGGGAATACACTATCTCGTAAGGGTTCGATGACGATGCTTGAACGTCAAATCCAGCGTGGATTTCATAGTAGTTGATAACCTAAAAGGTGTCGTGAATTTTCGGTAAAACCTCAAATTCTTGCCACCTTCTAGGTTGCTGCAGCAATTCCAAGGAAACGACAAAATAAATACAAAGAAACAAAAACAGACAAAAAGCCTTCTACAATATAACGACAGCACAACAAGAGAAAACATATATGTATCATTAAATTGACCTTTTTCGTCTTCCTCTTTAGAAGCAACTCCGGTTCAACCACCTACCACATTCCTTTGCAAACAAGGAGGGCTTTCGCCCAATTTTTTGAATTAAATTACTCCAACGAAGTTGAAGTTGCGACCTTCGGTCAGCACACACTAGTTTATACTCCTATGTGTCAAAGGAGTTAGTAGTGAAAACTACTATTTCAATTAATTCTTTGTCTTTTGTATCTCTCATATTCTTCAATTACATTATATGTTGTTTTTCCTGCTTCAATCATCTTTCTTGCTCTAATCTCATCATCAACTCCCATTGGTTGATTTTCAGCACTCAGCCAATTCTCAAATAATCTTAATTGTTTTTCTTGTTTATTTCTTTTCTCTTTTCTTCTCTCTTTACCAAATCTATTTTTTCTTTTCGTTCTGCTTCTTCTTTTTTCTGGTTTAGTAATTCTTCAATAGCGACAAATTTATTTTGTTCTGCTTTTTCTTGTTTCTCCAATTCCAATAATTCTTGTCGTTTTTGCTCCTTTCTACTCTGTATAGTGTCAAGTTTTACTTCGCTATTGTCTTATATTTCATTATCTGTGTGTATGTCTTATCTCTTAATTTCTCTAACCAGTGGTTTCTCTTTCAACATACTCTACATCACTACCATCGTCATCACTCATTGTTGTTCGCACTTTGTCTGATTAAGACTACTCTGAAAAAGAAAAAAGTGTCCAACTCCAGAATTTAGAAGGTGTGTAATTGACCTGAGCCTCTAGGTGTCCGGTGTAAAAAAAATTTCGCTTTTCCTTTTTATTGGCATTTCAAATTGTCAGCAGAAAATCCAGAAATTCAATCACGTGTTTTTGTCTGTTTCTTTTTCATTCTGCGACTTTTTCAGAATTCCCAAAGTGACCAAGTCAAGAAGTCCAAACCCTCGCCGTTTTGTGTGTTGTAGGATGTCAGCCGACCCATCCGCACGCGAGGAACCAGTGGAGCAAGAGCAAGACCACCAAGAAGATCCCGAAGTCAAGGTAAGTTTGTTGCTTGTTTCCTTTCCACAAAAAAAATGCAGGCATTGACTGATAACTTTGAGGCTTTGTTGATTGGTCGCATCGTTTCAGGAAATATTCCGAGAGAATTAGGAGGCACCAGAGCAATCCCAGTCAAAGTTCCGAAGAACGATCGCAAAAACCAACCCATAGTAAGCGACAGCAAGTATTGGGTTCATTTAGACAAGAAAAATGGAACGGCCTTTCTTTTTAGTTATGTGAACGTGGGAATGCCAATCGTCCAATTGAACCGCTTTAAGTCAGAATTACGTAAAGACCAGATACCTTAAAGATTTGTAGTTGAGTTCACAGATGGTTCGTTGAAATTGTTCAGGTTGTGGGATAAGATAGACGTAATTGCTAACTTCTATGGGCTCACTATCACGACTGCATATCGGGTCATCTTCGATTAAACAACAAAAATATTAGAAAATAAATTCCGTTAGAAATTCTCTTTCAAAATCGCTCCACTGGTTCATAATGGAATTTATTTTTGACTTCTGCAGAGTTGACAAGAGACACTACGAATACAGGAAAGTTTTTCATTAAACATCAAATTGGACTTTTGCTTTTCGTTCCCTCTTGCTAGTTCTTATGTTTTCCGGTTGTATTTCTTCTTTCTTTAGCAGTTCTTTAGTCTTCTTCTCTTTAATAACTTCTTTAGTTTGCTCCTTCATATCTTTTTCTTCGTCTATTGGTTTAATAAAATCAGTTTTTGATAAATCTCTAGGACTTACCAACTCATCGTTATTTAATATTAACTTAAATGCAGACCGACCTTTGACTTTATACATAATTTTGCTGAATGTCTTCCCACCTTTGGAGAAAACATTTCGTTTGTTTTCTTTTCTCACACTATCACCAACATTGAATTCGTTAATTAAATTATCTCTTGTTATCACTTGTTTATTTTTATCTCTCCTGAAAAATACTTCCGCCGGTTTAGCCTGAATCCTTCTATGAACTTTATGATTATAAGCATTGACTAAGTCTTGAATATAACTGACCCAATCAAAATTACGATTGGTTTCAAATAAAAGGTCTAGCCATCTTCTAATACTCCTTATAACTCTATCAACAACCGCTAAGGCTCTATGGTCGCCAACTTCAACTACATCATGTCTAATTCCATTTTCAATAAAATATTCGCGGGTCGCTCCTTTATATTCTCCCCCGCTGTCGGTAGTAATTGATTTCGGTTTTATGTGATTGATTTCAAAGCATAATAAACTTCTTTTGCTGTTTTATTTTTTAGTGGAATGACTATTAAATATCTTGAATGTCAATCAATCCAAACAAGCATCCAAGCATATCCTTTATTTCCTTTCTTATCTTTTATCTTACTCATATCCGCTAAGTCAAGAAAAGCTTGGTCTAATGGTTTATCAACCCATATTGTGTTCCATATTTTTGGGTTCTTTTTCTGATGATGGATTTCTAGTGCTTCTTCTTCTTTTGTTTTAACTACTTCCCCCGTAGGTGCATCTTCCGCATTAATAATTATATGTTTATTGTCAAGTTGATTTTCCTCACATCTATATTTAAAATTTCAAAAACATCCTAGATATTTCTTCATTATTTTTTTCTTTTTTAGATTGTTGTTGTCCAGCAAAAACATTAACAGATACGTTAGATTTCTTTCCTCTCGCTTTCTTCGGTTTCGGTTCTTCTTCACTTTCGCTTTCGCTTTCATTTTCTTCACTCTCCGGCTCAGGCTCTGGTTTCTTACTCTTCTTCTTTTCTCTCTTAGTTTCCGCTTTCTTTCTTCTTATCTTCATTTTCGCCATCTTTTCAGCGATGATATCAGTAAAATCGCATTCATCTTCACTCTCACTCTGCTCGGGTGTGTCATCTTGGTCCTTCTCATTAACGATATCCGTTGCTAAATTCTTATTTTCTATCTCTGCTATTTTTCGTTCCATATCTTCGTCTTCACTTTTAACCGCGTTTCGGTATTGTTCCAAAACCTTTTTGGCATGTTCCATTTTTCTCTGCTTAGCCTTTTGTTTTATTCCATCAACTGCTTTTCCCCAATTTTGTCGACTTGCTTCGGGAGACGGCATTTATACTAAGATTATTATATTTTAGTATTTTTTAAATAAATAAATAAATAAATAATATACGAATATGTCAGGTTCCTCATTCAAGTCTCTCTTAGGCTTGTCAGAAATCGCGACAGATAGCCTTTCAATCGCCAACCTTGACCTAGCCAATACCAACATAGTGGGTTTAAACACTGACAGATTGCCAGAAGATTCCGACCCAATAAATTTTTATTATACTGATGCGCGATTTGACACACGTCTCGCTTTAAAATCAACAACAGACCTAAAAGAAGGACTTAATTATTATTGGACTGATAACCGCTTTGACACACGCCTCGCTTTAAAATCAACAACTGACCTAAAAGAAGGACTTAATTATTATTGGACTGATAACCGCTTTGACACACGTCTCGCTTTAAAATCAACATCAGACATCAAAGAAGGAAAAAAATTTATACTATACAGAGCAACGAGTGAGGGACAACGACGAAGTCAAAGCCTCAACTCAACACAGAAGCAATACTTCCAATCCGCACCAAACCAGTTTATACAATTTGATAGACACAAACATATCTGCACCATTGGTCGGTCAATACTTAACATATAATGATGTAGATGTTAAATGGAAGAATACCGATCTCGGTTCAATTGACACACTTTCTGATGTAGTCATAACCGCACCAATAGCCACTAATACTTATCTAACATATAATTCAATAAACTGGGTAAATAAAACTTTTCCGATAAATGTTGATGAATTCGGCAATATTAATATGGGAGGGTATTTGAATATAACAGGAGTAAATTTACTAAATACCAAAGATGTTGATGAATGGATATTTGAGCATAATGATAATAATAATAAAGTGTCAGCAGGTGGAAGTATAGATAGCCACAGCGATGTGACAATAACAGGCTTCCCATCAGATAACCCACTGCTTATTTATAGCACAGGTCAATGGAGAAATACGACTTCACCCTTTCTGAGATTAGACGGCACTGCCAGTATGACTGGAGGAATAAATATGAACAACCAAACATTACAATTGTAAATCAACTAAATGGTAGGGCTATCGCAACTTGGTTATCAGAGCACGACTCCAACAACGCGAAAGTGTCAGCAAGTGGAAGTATTGATACACTCAGTGATGTGATTATAACAACAGCAACAGATAATCAACTGCTTATTTATAGCACAGGACAATGGCGAAATGTTGCATCGCCCTTTCTTAGATTAGACGGCACCGCCAGTATGACAGGAGCATTAAATATGGGTGGTTATGCTATTTCAGGGGCTTCTACATATAATGGAATAAATCTCACCACTCTTGCAGTTGATGGTTCGGTGGTTAAACTAACAGGAGACCAAACCATAGCAGGAACCAAAACATTCAGCAACATAATAAATGCTAGTGCGAGTATTGATATGAAAAGCCAAAGCATAACAAATGTTAATCTTGTTGATGGTGTGGATGTTTCTGTTCTTGATGCTTCTGTTTTAAACCATAGCAGGCAATAAAAAATTTACATCAGTTTTAGAAGTAAGTGGTTCATCAAATCCTGCTTTTTTGACTGCATCGGCATCGCCTTTGATACAAAAATAGGAATGATTGCAGCACAGAAAATAGCAACAGCGACCTTTTATCCGATACAAATAACTGGTTCGTATGTAGAGTTATATTCAGGTAATACTTTAATTATAACTGCAACCGGAAAAACACAAACTTAGCCACACCATCAGCAACAACGGACGGAGCAAACAAAAGTTATGTGGATACATTAGACATGCAAAACGTAAAACTAACAACAGACCAAACCATAACAGGAAGTAAAATATTCAATGGGGCGAGCACTACAATAAAATATCTAACTTTAACACAAACGGCTGATTTTAATAATCAAGTTATCATTAATGGTGGAAATATAACATATAATTGGGCGAGGATATTAAACCAAAATGGAGGAGATATATTCTTTTCGCAGACATCGGGTGATTATCAATATTTCTTATTTACTCTAAATACTGCTACAAGTGGAACCGCGATCCAAAGAGGTTATGTATTCACGAATGTAGCATTTGATGTAAAAGAAGCAGGTCTTTATATTTCAAAACTTTTGGATAATAAAAGTGCTTCGTCTGACATTGTCCGTTTTAACAATGCTGGTGGTATGCGGTTTTATGGGGACTTAGATATGAACTCAAACAACATAACAAGTGCTGGAACAATAACGGGAACATCAATTACTTCAACTGCTGGCATGACTACAACAACATTAACTGCAAGCGATAAAATAACAACAGCAACAGGCCAACCAATAATTATAGGAAACACAACAAAAGGAATAGGTACGACAGCGGGTTTAGAATTGTATGGGACTTTTAATAATAATACTGCTGGAGCACATATACAAGCGATTACAACAGAAGATATATATCCTACATTTGGACTATTTAATTTAGGACATAATAGCATAAATATGGGTTTTGATGCTTATTTAGATGGTGCGGGATGGAAATCAAGTTATGCGAGTTCAAACTTTTTAATTAATAAATTTTCCAACAAACTTAGATTTTTGTATGATAGTGGGAAAAGTGTTGGGGCTGCTGTTCCTTGGTCTGTGGCTCTTGAACTTGATACAGCAGGCTTATTAACAACAAAGGCAATAACGGCGAGTGGATTTATAACGGCGAATGCGGGAATTACATATTCTGGGTTGCTAACGACCACAACTAATAATGGAGCGAAAATAGGAATTCAAGGACAAACAGACGGGACGAATGCGAGAGGAATATTTGTATGGGATGCTGCTGATTCAGCATGGGGGATTTATATGTCTCAGTCTGGAGCAAATAAAGCATTAAATGGAGGAACAGCACCAGCAGGAGGAGTAGGCGGAGGATTAACTTCTTATGCTTTTAGATTTAGAGTGAATAATTCTTCAACAAGTGGGTTCATATGGGAGAATAGTTCAAATACTGCTTTAATGTCTTTGAAAGCAAGCGATGGACAATTATGGGTATTGTCTAATCCAATTCAATATTCAGACAGGAGAAAAAAAGAAGATATAAAGGAATGCTTAGGCTTAGATTTTATTAATAAGTTAAATCCAGCCTGCTATCGTATGATTGATGATAAAAAAATGTAGGACTGGCTTAATAGCACAGGAATTAGAGGACATACTAACAGAAATGAATATGCTAGATTTTGGCGGTTTTATAAAAGAAGCAATTATGGTTCCGTTTCCAAAGCAAAGAAAAGAATGCGAATTGAAGGGTGTGAGCGTTAATCCAGAAGATGTTAAATGTGTTGATAGTGGTGATGTCGGTTATGATATAGGTTATTCCGAGTTTATCGCCCCGTTAATTAAAGCGGTTCAACAATTATCAGGAAAGGTAGTTAATTTAGAAAAACAAAATAATAATCTCATGCTTATTATAGAAGATCTATCTAAGCAACTTTGTGAAATACGAGCAGTCGCGCTTCCTCCTAATGAACCCTAAATTACACCCACCACCTCCACTCATTGATATGGCAGATGGCGAACTAACACCAGAATTAAAAATTCGTGTTTTGGACATCTCGTTGAAGAATGAAGAAAAAAAAGTAGAGCACGAATTGGAAGATAACTGGAATTGTTGTTGTATAAAAAACAGACCGACCGACAGCCGACTTATTAAATACTTATTTCAAATGGGTATCATTATCGCTATTATAACCCTTTGTATCGTGAGGCTATCTGAAAAGAACTTACCTTGTGAGGTTGCTAATACTTATGTCGGAATTTTAACACTATTGATTGGGATATGCATTCCTTCACCTTCTTCAAGTAAGAAATGATATTTATCAACTACACTTTCATTCGCTTCGCTCATTCTCGTTTGTTGATAAACATCGAAAACAGACTAAAAAATTAAAATGGGAGACGATGTTTTAGAATAAGCGAGAGTGCGACAGCACGAAGCATAATTCTAAAATATCAAAAAGACGAGCACTCGTATAAATGTATTTTATACCAAGAACTATCGCCGGCACAGATTAACGGCAGGGCTTCATCAAAACTAACACACCAATCACTAAAAGGTTTATACAGGCATTTAAATTTAGTTTCAATACCTTGCTTTATACAATAAGCATAAGCACAACTATCCTTCTTTTTTTCGCTTACCCGTGAGTAAAAGTCGCAGGCAGTCAGCGAAAATATTTTTGTTATTAAAAAGTTTATCATCAGTAATATAATCATGGCTCCTGAATATAAATATCAGCGGATTATTTTTCTGAGCAATGATTTTGTGGGAAGCAAAACATTTAATGAAAATATTCAAATTTCATTCACACCAACCAAAATGAATGTTAAGTTTATTCATTATACGAACGACCAGACTGAAACCAAAACCAGAATTCTTTATATGGACAGAATTGGAATTATCGGCACATTCGCTGATAGTAATATAGCAAACATTTCAAACCTTAGTTATAATTTAGGTGACGTTGGATGGACGGACGGACAATATACATTTAAAGTCCTTGAAACTGACAGCGGAAATATTGACACAGGAAATTTAGCCGGCCGAATTGTTGTATGCCTAGAGTTTCTAGGCTGATATTTGTTTCAGACTACGTCTTCAACAAACATCGTAAAACCATTTAATTTCTTGTAAATGAAAAAAACGATGTTTTAGAATAAGAGAGAATGCGGAGCACGAAAGGCAATTCTAAAATATCAATGGAGAAAATTAACCATGTAAAAGTTAAGCCGGTAAAGCAGGAAGGCGAAGGAGACAAAAAATCAAAAGGTTATAAATTATTCAATGAGCCGTATTCAAATATATTTCTGCTTGCCCGTAAGAAGAGCGGGAAAACGACAGCACTCTTTGAAATACTGACACGATTTAATTTTCTTTATGTCTCAAGTGTTGATGATGAGTTAAGAAAAAACGTTAATTTTCGTAAAATAATTATTCGATTTTTATAAACAAACTTCGTTTGTGTTATAGCAAAAAATCAATTTATTGATTTTTTTATAAATATTTTTTTTCATAGTATAATGGTAGTGAAAACAACTCGTGTTGAAGTCATTCCAACAATCGGCAAACGAACAATTAACTCAAGCACAAATATGGCAGGAGGTAAAAAGAAGACTGGTCGTAAGAAGAAGCAAGGAGGCAAGGGACAAGCTGGCGGTAAAATTAACTGGCAAAAAGTGGGGAAAACGGCCTTGGCTGTTAATAAATTCCTTCGTGATAACAAAGTAATTTCTAGAACTGCGGGAGCCTTGAGCAGTATTGGAGTGCCTTATGCTGGGTCTGTCCAAGCCACCGCTTCAAAACTCGGATATGGCAAGAAAAAGCAGAGAGGATGCGGGGCACTAAAATTTTAAATGATGATATTTGTTTGAAATTATGTGGAAATATTTTTTTGTTAATATAAAATGGTCGCTAAGACTAAAAATGTGAAAAGGGCAAAAGTCCGTCCACCGCGGGTTTATAGAAATAAGAGCGGGAGGCCTTACATTATCCAAAAGGGTAAAAAATATTATCTTAATTTCGGTAAGAAAACAAATGATATGAGCACACTTCAAATTGTTAAACTTTTTATGAAATACTTAAGCAGACCAAAAGCAAAGCGGACTACTAAAAAGGAGGATTTAAGAAAAGTCCAGAGCCTGTCAGAGATTGAACAGAATACGAGAACAGCAATTCAAGACCACTTAGACAAACTCAGAAAGGAAAAGTATGAAGGTATTGAAACCATAGAGAAAAAAGAAAGAAAGGCACGGGAGGATATAGACGAGGAGAAGAAGAGGCAAGAAAGAAAAGACATAGCAGATGCTAAGGAAAGACAAGAGATAATGGATGGGGAACATAAAAGAGAACTAGCGGATACCGGTAGTGTTGAAAAAAAACTTACTATTAAAATTCTTGGTGAAGCATTAAGGGAAAAACTTAAAAATGAAGGCCACGATGTTAAAGGTTGGAACCAAAGGGCATCATGGATAATAGACAAAATTGTAGAACATAAAATAGATGTAGGAAAAGAAAAGATTGAAGTAAAAAAGAAACTCGTGAATGACAAGAACAAAAAGCCAGAGAACTAAGAAGGGAGCAAAAACTCATAGAAGATGTAAAATATGAAGAAGACAGAAAAAATAGGATACAAGCATTACCACCAGTTCAATATCAATATATTATGCCACCACAGCAGGGACAGCCACAAGAACAACAGGCACAGCCAGAGGTAAAAGTTAAGCCAAATAAAGAAATAAATTCTGGAGGTTTTACTCAAGCAGATATAGATAATTGGGATCCTAGTAAAATACAAAGTATATCAGAAAGAATAAAAGAATTTCAAAAGCAACAAATAACAATAGATGATATGAAAAAAATGTTAGGAGCACATGAAGCATTAAATAAAAATATCGATATTTCCATGCACAACCTGTGCTATGGCTAATTAGAAAGCTCTTGACGAGAGCTTTCAAATGAGCCATTACACAAGCCACACAAATCAGAACAGGCCGAGAACGAATCGTTTGAAGTAATTGCTCTTTGCACTTAAGGACAAGGGACTTCTCATATCTATCGACCACTCGATTCCCTAGGCCATTAGTGACATCTTCCAGCACTGTGGAGCGGCTGGCTGGGGAGCCGGCAGGATCAAGGTCACGTCCCAACTAACTCACTATTCCCTTTCTTTGCCCACGATTCCCCCTTTATCCCTGCCCCACTATTGCCTTGTTATCCCATCTACTGCCCCACTATATTTGGGCTTACAAACGGGAACTGGATTAGAAGATTTGATTAATAAAGTGTTTTCCGTAGAAAACGTTTAAAAGTATTTATCACGAAAAGAATGGACACATTCAATGAGAAAAAAAGATTATGTTAATGCTCTTATAAATAAATATAGAAATGAGCAACAGCAACCAGAGCCACAGGAACCAGAGCCACAGCCTGAGCCACTATCAGAGCCAGAGAAACCACAGCCAGAGACACAGCAACCAGAGCCAGAGGTGCCACAGCCAGAAGAGCCACAACAAGATGAGCCACAGCAACAGCAAGATGGAGAGGGACGGGGACTAATGACTAATGAAATAGACGACATAGTGAAAAAATATGGATGGTATCTCGGAGCGATAGCCAGTGATGAAATCTACAAGTTGAAGCCCGGAAGCAGAAGGCGATACGGATTTATTATGAACTTAGATAATCAGAATCAAAAAGGGTCTCATTGGATCGCCGTATGGATAAGTCTAGATAAAGACAGGAGTGTTGAAGTGTATGACCCTTTAGCACTTTACGAGCCGACTGAAGACTTCCAACAACAAATGAAACAACTAATAAATAAAAAGTAATCCTGATAGTTATTTATTAATGAAGGTTAATCAAGTAAAACAACAATCTGATACGAGCGACACATGCGGATGGCATAGTATGAGATTTTTGATGGAGCGGGCGAAAGGTATTAAATTTAAATTCGCCAGTGGCTACACAGACTTAAAAGAAGAAGAAGCGGAAAAATTAAAAGCACAGAATGGGTATGGACATTTTGATACTTTTATTTAAAGGATAGTTATCAACTACACTCTCATTCGTTTCACTCATTCTCGTTTGTTGATAACCATCGAAAACCGATTAATTTTTTCCCAAATAAAAAAACGATGGTTTAGAATAAGTGAGAGTGCGAAAGCACGAAGCGCAATTCTAAACTATCTATAATATATACAATGGATTACAAGGGAGGAAGAAGTTCGGATTACATAAATAGTAAAATTAGGATAACAGGCACAGACAGCGACTTTACACACGAAGTCAATATGAAGGGACTAGACAATCCCACACATTGTAAAATTCTTCATATCTATGTTCCAAAATCTTATTATTCAGTTGCCTCTCCATATAATACTTTTACATTATCCGAAGACGGGTATGAGGCTTAATTACAATACCCGAGGGAAACTACACAATGAACAATTTAAAAAATAAGTTACCTGAGATATTGACGATAGAAAGTCCGAATGACTATACTTATATTGTCTCAAGCAACAATACAAACACAGAATCAGAGGATGGTAAATTAACATTCAGTGTTTCAAATAACGGAGGTATTCAACCGCGGTTTATATTTGATGTTGATACACGTATTCACGAAGTAATGGATTTTGATAGAAATTCAACATATTTCTTCGCTAATGATTTTATTAAATCACCAAATGTAATTTTTCTAACTGGCGAAAAAACTCTGTATCTTCAATCTAACTTAGTGAATGAAAGAGATAATCACGTGCTACAAGAAGTATACACTGCCAACGAAATTCCTTTTGGATCTGTTATCTATGATGGTAGTGGGTCTGAGTATGGTAAAACATTATCAGCAAATTCAATCAATGTGTTTAGGTTTTACTTGACAGACGAAAATGACCAAGCAATAAATCTTAATGGTTTGGGAATAGTTATGACATTACTGGTTTATCGTGAAACTAATTGTTTTAGTTTATTTAATTCATTCTTCAATTTGTTAAAGGCGAGATAATTGATTTTATAATTATTTTTTTTCTATAAATATATTTCGTGTATTAATCAACTTACACTACTTCAAAAACAAAACAAAAATGCCTGTCCAATATGGAGGAGAGTTGACACACAGCAAAAGCGAGCTTATTCGCGGTAAGTATTCGCTTAACAAACTTACTGCCCGCGAAAGTCTTGCGTCTGTTGCGATTAGCAGTGTTGGAGGAACTGAATCAACTTTTGAAATTCCTACTCGTCCTTTGAACCTTGCGAGGAGTGTGTTGCGATTTACCTACATGCCGATGACTGGAGGAATCGGTCATTATAACAGAATTGCTATGGACTGCCTGTCAATGATTAAGACAATTGAACTGCGAAGTCGAAGCGGGCAGTATCTGTGTAATCTTCAACATGTGGGAAATTACACTAAGATGATTTGGAAACCCGAAATTTCTTATGATAGATTTATGGCTTTGGATAACCACGGGGCTAATTCTGGTTATGGGTCTATGCTCCAAAAGTGTAATGCTGGAAAGATTGTCGTTGGGACTGTGGCAGAAAGAAAGGCTATTACCGATGCTGCTGCGGTTAATACTTTAAAAGCAGCAGTTCAAACATGCTACAAAGTACCACTTGTCGCTGCTCGTCGTCATAATTATACCGCTCTAGCCGATAACACTGCTGGAGACTATAGTCTTGTTAATGTTGAGTATGAGGAGGCAAAGTATTTTGAGGGTGGAGATATTGGTCAAGACCCAGCAGTAGTAATCGCACCAGCAGTCAATACTGGAAATTCACCAGTAATCAATGTGTCTATTCCTCTCGGTATGCTTTTCGGAACCATTTTTGAAATTGATAAGACTATCGGTTTTAATGAAATTCTTGATTTGAGGATTGTGTGGAAGGGAACACAGAAAACCTTATTTTATGGAACTGATGCTAATAGTGTTGCAGCAGGAGCAGCTGCCACCGCACAGCCCGCGACGATTACTAATCTTAACCTCTTTCTTGCCGTTGAAACTGACCCTAATGTTATTTTGGGCGTTCAACAAAAGATTGCTGGTGAAGGCTTTTCGTTTAAGACCGAATACCCTATCTCTTGGAAAACTAATCTCGCGGCGGGCACTCAGTCATTTGTTTTGAAGATGAACCGCTCGCAGAGTGAAAGAATTCGCCGAATTTACACTACCGGGTTTAATAATACAGAAAGTTCAAACACCGCATTTGATTGCGATAACCGAGCACAGGCTAAGATTACTTCTTATTACACAACTTTTGATAGTAATAGAATTCAGCAGTTTGATATCGCTTGCGCCCGCGATGAAGACTATATGCTTTTGAAGGAAAAAATTAAGGGCTCTGCTATTTTGAACTCTAATGTGTATAAATATAACTGGTTCCACGTTGACTTCTGGGATCACAACCGCCCGCTTTATGACAAGAGAGAAGAAGAGGGTTATGAAGTGGCAGGTCTGTCCTTGGACACAGAACGGCGGTATGAATGCAGTGCGGAGGGAGCAGTCCAATTGAAGTATTATACTTACGATATTCTTCAGAGGACTATTGTTGTTAAGGGAATTGAAATTTTGATGATTTAATGATATTTTGTTCAGATTCTTCATAAAACATCGAATGCTATTAAAGTAAAAAATTAATAGATTAAATAATTTTTTTCTTGTATAATAATATAGGAAAACGACGTTTGAGAATAAACGAGAGTGCGTAGCACGAAGTGAAATTCTCAAATGCCC
>WBZZ01004230.1:45000-131773 GCA_019918135.1 Paulinella micropora | reverse complement strand
AAAGCCACCGTCAGACAAATCATCGTACTTGACTGCTCAACATCTTCTGCATCGCCTTCTGGAAAAGTCCTGGGGCTTGCTTGAGGCCATCGGAAGCACTTTCCATTGATATATTTCATACCCACCACAACCGCCGTCAGCCATCTGGACTTTTCCTCCAGTGGTAATCTGGCCAGAAGCCATTCTTAAGGTCAATGACCGAATAGAATTTTGCATTCCGCAGTACTCTCCTTCCTTCTTCTAATGTCGGGAGAGGATTTCTCTCTTCCTCCAGCACCTTGTTAACACGAGCATAGTTAACTGTCAGGCGCCATTCTCCTCCTGGCTTCGGCACTATTCTCGGTTGTGAGACTATTGAAGATGTTGATCTCTCAATAAGTCCTCATTGAGCAGCTGTCTTGCTAGCTCCTCCGCTATCTTCGCCTCATGTATACTCAAATTCGCCCTTCGTGGTGCGGTGACGGCTCCGCACCCGGTATTTGTAAATAACCGCAGTGAAATCTTCAGGCTTGACACCACTACATGTGGAGGGTCAAACAATTTCCTTGTTCGCTCTAATTTGGCTTTTAAAAGCTCCTTCTCCTTCTCCGTGCCTACTCCTTCTTCCAATATGTTTCGCGCCTCTTGAAAATCTTTATCAGACATCTGCTTATGCTGCTTGAGGGTTCTCTGTCTCCTCCAAGCCTAAGTCCTCTTCCGAGACATCATCTAGGCCCGTCTTTTCATACGTGACCGTGTCCGGCTCATCATCTTTACCGAGCTCACCAGCATGTCAATAAGTCTCGCGTATTGCAAAGAAGCTTTACGGGTGTAAAAACCATCAAAGCATGTGAATGCTTGCGGTATCAATTTCAACTTGTCGAGGTCTCTGAGCTTCCGCTTGTATGCACTGCTCTGCTCACGAGTTCCCATACGACAAGCCACCACTAGCTGTTGCTTGCGAGAGGGTACCGGTATAGGATGATCAATAAGCCGGTCCTTATTTCCTGCGCCCATATCGCCTTCTCATTATATGGCAGGATAATAGTATACGGCTTATTATTTTCGAATAAAGTCCGTAAGCATTTCTTCACTTCAGTTAGTGAACGCGGCCACGTCGGCTCGTCACCCCAGAAATCAGTAATAAAACTTTTAATAGTTTCTGGAGGAGTATCCGGGATTCGCCCCGTTCTCCTTGGTACAAACGCCTCCCTTTTTTCTTCTCCTACTTTCGCATGGAAACAGTATCCGTTAGTAATATGGACATCTGTTCCTACTCCTTCCGCGAATCTCGCCAACGACGGGCTTCTTTGTGCGACACATATAATCTCCTCCTTTCGCTTCTCGATTAAGTCATCAATAGACTTTTTGTCCAATGGCATGTCGGAACTGTGACAGTGCACACTTGGGATTCCCAATTGTCGGTCCAGGACAGTTCATCCGGTCTTACGACATGGGGGTGAACGTACACCTCAAGTGCCTCATGTGCGATGGCCATCTTTTTGTGATCAGTCGCTAGACTCAGCTCATATGCCTCATAAGAGTCAGTAGCGTTGAAGGGATCAATATCGTTCTCTTCTCCTCTTTTTACTCCATATATCACTCGCCGTGCGGCGCAATCAATCACAGCCCCCATCGTAGCCAATTGGTCATACGATAGTAATATTGACCCGTGGTAACCGGGGACGACATAGAGGTCCATACGGTATACTCGTGCGGATTTCAATTTAAAGGTCAGTGCGATGATTCCCGTGATATCCGTCCGGCTGCTCACTCCTTTGAGAGTGCCCGTTGACCTTTTCATATTTCCGTCCACCCAGTCCCGGTATTGATTAAAAAACTTCCGGCCGACAATATTAATATTCGCCATCGTATCATTACCAACTTTTAATATTGTCTTCAATGTTTCACAATAAAGTTCCGTATAACACAGAGCATCGGGCCTGTGTATATTGGCTGCGAGAACAAGAACTTTACGTTCCAAATTTTGGAGTCTTGTCTCTAAGTTTTTCAACTCCTCCTTCTTCTCCTCCTGCTTCACCTCATTAACATTTTTATTATTCTGCGGTACTGGTGCGTTTACTATTTGAGCGACATTGTCTTGTGGTACTTGAGTACACACATTGTCTTTTTGCTCGCCACCCGCCGCGACCGTAGACATTGAGTCTGTTCGTGGTTGTTTGCTTGGCCGAGGCGATACGTCTGCCACTGGCCTCCTCGCCTCCATCGCAAGTCTCGCCTTCCTATTTGCATCAGTTATCATTGGTAACCGTGCTGTATGAACGGGTATGAGACTACCTTGGGGCTGCAGTCTCTGTGTACCCACATCTTTGTTTTCACATAGAGGAAGCGTTGGCCCAGTCTGCACAACAGCATTAGAAAGCACTGTGACTTTAAAGTTAAACTTCACAGTCTTCTCCTTCCTCTCTTCTTCCCCCTCCAGTCATTCCACCACCTCGAAACGATTACCTTGAGTAGTGTCCGGGTAGGATGACGTATCGGTCTCCGAGGCAGTGTTGTAGGCCTGAGCTCGACCGAAATTCGGGTTGGAGCTTGCCCACGAGCCTCCTCCTCCTCTGGGTGGGGGGGCTGGAGCTCGAACAGCTCTCCCTCCATAAGGGGTATATCCCCGACCTCCTCCTCTTCCTCTCTGAGGGGTTCCCTGCCACCTCGAGGCTCCTCTCCATGTTCCTCGTCCTCGTCCTCCTCCTCCTCCTCCTCCTCGTCGTCCTCCTGCTCCTGCTCCTCCTTCTCGTCCTCTTTGAGAGGCCTTTAAGTTCTTTTGTCTCTCCCTTTCCTCTTTCTTCTCCTTCATCCTCTTCATGTAGGTAATGATTGCCTCTCGTAACTCCTCATCATCACACATATTGGCATACCAACCTTCGTTCGCAGCGGCAATCTGAAGCATGTTGAAAAGGCCCGGTTCCTTGCCTTCCGTCCTGCTCAGAAAATTTGCCCTTGCTGTTGGGTTCTGCCTATCATGATTGAAAGAGCAGTCTCTGTTCTCCATCTGTGCCTTACACTGCAAGCCCGCGAACCACCTCCAACATGCGGTCTTCAGGTCTGGCTCTCTGTCTCTTCCAACCGGCAACTCTGTTTGTGTACGTGGCTTGTGCGCCAACAGGTACACCGCCTGCCTGTGCCGTATGTGCCTCCGTGAGCGAGTCCATGTTTGAGCATGCACTCATCACTTCTTGAAACAGTGCTGACGGAGCAACACTTTGAACCGTATTTTCGAACACGTGTGTCTCGAGGAAGTTCTTGGACTTCACTGAGCTAAACGTCGAGCATTGTTGTATGAGCTGAGTAAGCTTACTCGGGTTAACTGTGTGTAACGCCGAAAAGAAATAGAGGATGATCGACTTGCGGCCATAGAATAGCACATAGGAGGAAACTACCTCCGTAAGGGTCGCCGCCAAGCCAACAGCACTCCTCAAACTCATCGCCACTGTCTCAAAGATTTCAAATCCTATGAGAGTACCAGTGCAGAGATGCTGGTATCCATGAGATTGAAAATATGAAATGAGTGTGGCCACCGCCAGTTCACACTGAGCGTCTAGGCCTGTTGCATTGTTTCTCTTAATCTCCTCCTTCTTTCTCAAAAACTTGTACTGTGTCAGATCAAATCCCTCCGAGACTAGAGATTGGTCAAAAACAGTAACAATGGCCTCGTATTCCTGCGTTTCGTCGCAAGGAAAAGCCTTCATGCATGCATTGATCTCTTTGAGCTTGCTCAAAAGCGAAGCATCCGAGTCTTTGTCTGAGCTCGTCTTGGCATATAGCATGAGACTTGCCACTCCTCCTTTCTTCCCCTTGAAGGCATTTATGATGTTCTGTCTGTCCTTCTTCTCCGTGTTTGTGACCACCACCATAGTTGAGCCCGAGGGTGCAGGGGCTGGTGGGGCAGGAGCTGGTGGGGTCAAATATGTCGGAGGGTGTGCCTTTGCACCACTCACTTTTGCTTTCAGTCTTTCCAGTCTCATCGTCTTCTCGAACTCCTCATTCTCTTTCGCCTTCTTCTTCTCAGATATCACCAGCTTTTGAGCATGAGTGATAAAGGCCACCAATTCAGAAGCAGATCTGAGAAAATTATATTTCTCCACATATTGGTCAACGCCTGCTTTGTTGGCGACCGGTGGTGCGTTACTAAGTGATTTAAGGACAGAGTGATCCTTGGTAGGAATCCATCTCTTCCATGCCTCCTTGTGCAGTAACGCACCCATCAACAGTCTGATCTTGGTCAGAACTCTGTCGGTCTTCTCTAACTCATCAATCACAGGATGAGTTTCTCCTGCTGCCTTAATGCTTTTTCCATCTCTGCCTTCCCCTCCTCCAAGGCCTTTATTTCCATTGTAAAAAAATGAAATATGCCACTCGAGTTTTTCGAACCCAGATTAGTCTTCATTTTTGTTACATCGACTGCCTCCTGACCAGTCGCGAGAAATCTGGCCGTTGCTCTTGGGTTTGTGTACTGGAGGTAACCCTCACATCGTGGGCCGTATGTACGTTCCCAAATCAGGGTTTGAGTGTACACGCCAAGATAGCATCGAGTAATTCAAGGTGGGTGTGTGTGTCCCCAAACTTGATATGCTGTATCTTCTTTCTCTCTTCTGGATCAGAGACCAGTTTGCAGAGGAGCTGTGCTGTGTTTGATAATAGGATATAGACATCCTTTTTAGCACGACTTTTCTCTCTTCTTTGATCCTGAGGGATCCACACATAGGTGTCCTTCTCTACCCCCATCTTGTTATCAAACTCTTCTTTAGTGAGGTCATAGTTGTCTTGCACCCACTGTTGTTCCTCCACTGTGATCTCCTCTCCATCACTATGAATCAAGTCGATCATTTTTCGTCCTCCTCCTCCCGTGTAGGCAGGTGGTAAGGGATTACCATATGCTCCTCCTCCTCCCGTCTTTTCTTGTTCAAATCCTCCTTCATCTTCGTCTCCTCCATATCTTCCTTCATCATCCCAGCCCTCTTCTACTCCTCCTCCTACTCCTTCATCTCCTCCTCCTCCTTCATTCAATCCTCCTCCTCCTACTTCATTCAATCCTCTTCCTCCTCCTCCTCCTGCTTCTTCTTCTTCTCTTCTTTGATCTGCCTCCGAGAATTCACTCACTTCGGTGGTCTCTGTCGACATGATGTCGTAGTAGTGATCAACAGGAGGACAGTGTCAGCTCCTATGTTTGGTTTTTGTTCGTTTGTGTTCTGTTCCTCCTTCAGTCGATTGACTAGTGAAGAGAGAAACTAATAGAGAGGGTAGGATAAGATTCCCTGTCCTCTATGAAACACTGTTTGTATGTTTGTTTTTGTTTGAGAAAAATAGTTTTTGACTTTCTTCGATTTCTTGTTCTCCTTACTCAGATTACTTTCTCCTCCTTTTCTATAGTGTATCTAGTATGATGCACTTGGACCTACACACAGATAGTAATAGAGAAGCTAGAAAAGCTCTCCTTGAGAAGTCGACAGTCGGTCTGATAGTTTCTCAGACCTACCTTTAGAAAACGATCAGAGATTTGCAAAAATACTCTGACGTATGTGTGAGATAATGCAGATAAATGCACAAACTAGAAGGGTAAAGTGTTGTGCTCCTGTCCCTATGTTTGTTTGTGTTTTGTGTGTGTTCCTTCACTCTTCTGTCCACCTCCTTCTTCTTGGTCTCTGTGTGACAACAGCAAGAACGACAGAGAGTTTGTATCTGATGTCTCCTTGTGAGCATACAGATACTGATTGGGCTAGAGGGTACGAGACACCTGCTTGAGACCAATCAAATTATTTGTTTTGTGAAAGAGTTATGAGGGAGCTGTGTTGGAGTATTTGTTTTCGTCTGACGTCGCCGTGTGAGACAGGTCAGTGAAAATTCACTCTGTTGCCTGTGTGGCAAAGCAGAAAGAAATCAACCTAGTGATGTGGACTCCAAATGTAATGCCCCCAACGATAGCTCGTAAAAAGTCGGTAATACAACCAAACACAGTCCTCAAGAATGAGAATGATGTCTCGTTATATTAGCTCAGTGAAGCCAAAAAGGAAAACGGCAACAGACCAGGAATAAAATGGCATCAGGTCCAATCCGGACAAATAATACTGAAAAACAAGCTGGTGCACCTGTCACCAGGAAAAGGTACTTTTTACCAGCTATCCGGGGGGTGATGCCTACAACATACATACATACATGCATACATACATGCATACATACATGGATACCATGAATACATACATACATACAGACAGGCAGACGGACGGACGTACATACATACATACATACATACATACATACATACATACATGCATACATACATACATATATACACACATACATACATGCACACTATATACAATATTACATACATATATACATACATACATGCATACATACATACATACATATATGCATACATACATGCATACATACATACATACATACATACATACATACATACATACGTACGTACATACATACGTATACATACATACATACATACATACAGACAGACAGACAGACAGACACAGGCAGACGGACGGACGGACGGACGTACATACATACACACATACATACATACATACATGCATACATACATACATGCATTCATACATACATACATGCATGCATGCAATATTGCATATACATATACATATATACATACATAAATACATACATACATACATACATATATGCACACTATATATGTACATACATACATACATACATACAGACAGACAGACAGACAGACATACAGACAGACATACAGACGGATGTACATACATGCATACATACATACATACACACATACACACACATACATACATACGTACATACATACATACATACATACATACATACATACATTTATACGTACAGACATACAGACATACAGACAAACAGACATACAGACATACAGACAGACAGCTATACATACATACATACATACATACATACATACATACATACATACATACATACATACGTACATACATACGTACGTACATATATGCGTACACACATACATACATACATACATACATACATACATGCATGCATACATACATGCATACATACATGCATGCATGCATACATAAATGCATACATACATCCATACATACAAACATACATACATACAAGGGGGGGGAGGGGAGGGGTTTCACTCACTCGCTCACTTGCTCACTCACTCACTCATACATACAGCACGGGGGGGGGGGGGGGGGGTACAATAACTCACTCACTCACTCACTCGCTCGCTCGCTCACTCACTCACTCGCTCGCTCACTCACTCACTCACTCACTCGCTCACTCACTCACTCACTCACTCACTCATAATCACTCATGATCACATTCACCTCACCTCACCTTACTCACTCACTCACTCACTCACTCACTAGTACTCACTCACTCACTCACTCACTAGTACTCACTCACTCACTCACTCACTAGTACTCACTCACTCACACACTCACATGACATTTTCTCTCTCTCTCTCTCTCTCTCTCTCTCACACACACACACACACACACACACACACACAAACACACACACACACACACACAAACACACACAAACACACACACACACATACACATACACGCATGGGCACACACACACACACACACGCATGGGCACACACACACACACACATAACACAGACAGACAGACAGACAGACAGAAATATATCCATTGAAAACAGAAAGAAACGAAAAAGAAAAGGAAAGCAAGCCATAAAGCACGATAAGTCGAGAGAGAAAATGGCAATTGAATGAGAATGAGGAAACGAGGGAGAAAGAGGGAGAAAGAAGAAAGAAAGAAAGAAAGAAAGAAAGAAGTAGCTTCATCGCCTACCCAGCTCCTTCTCACTCCTTCTTTCTTTCTTTCTTTCTTTCTAAGTCGAAGGAAGAAAGGAAGTGAAAGAGAGAAAATGATAACGGGATTGGAAAAGAAGGAATAGATGCAAGAAAGAATATAAAAAAGGAAGAGAGAGAGAGAGAGACAAAGACAAGAAGAAAGGGAAGTAAAAAAATCAATGGCCTTCGGGCTAACGATTTGTATGGATGACCAGAGGTCACTTGTAAAAGTAACTTCAAATCAAAGGCAAAGGCAAAAACTGCAGACAAATTTTTGCTCAGTCAGAGACCCCTGTGAACTTCACGGGGAGTGGCAACACCTTTGTCAATATTTTCGTTCGAATACCCTTTATCCCTTCCTCAATCGACCGTAATTCCAGGTTCGTTCCCTTCGATACCCCAAAACCGCTATACCCGATCATATTTTTCGACATACCCGAAAAACATACCTAAATACTGGAGTTTTTGTGGATGATTTTCATTCGCTTTTTGAGGGGATTGTGCTCGGGGTTTTCGAGGTAGCATTTGTTGAACATTTAACGTGTTTTGCGTTTTGCGAACAGTTCTGATATTGTAGAATGTCATCCACACACAACAAACTAACAAAACGTGTAATGCCGTCCCGTTTTCTTTCCAGAGTTGACAGCTTTCTTACCCACTTTCCGGTTTTTAGTCACTAGAAGACTAGTAAAGTACTGGGAAAAGTTACAGGAGGGGTGTAACATAATTTCGACTAGACTAAAAAAAATCTGGTTTTTTGTTACACCCCTTCCATAAATCAAAATTTTTTTAGTCGTATCCAAATATTATTAGTTGAATTCCGGTCTATACATAAAAATAAAGATCTTCACTTGTGGGTTGTTTATAAACCATTCGCCGAATTTGCATCCACTGGTTTTTTCCAGTGTCATTATTTTGGTACCGGATGTGTCACTGAAAAAAGGTAACTAGCAAATTGAAACGGCCTGATTTTGCGGTACGTGGAAAGGTGTAACAAAAGTGAGGTTTTATTTCCCCCCCCCCCCCCCCCCCCCGTAACTTTCCCCAATACTTTACTGTAGGGCCGGGTCAAAAGTGTAGGGGTTATCCCATCAAGTCTCGGTCAGTCTGGCCGCCGTTGTAGTCACCAATTCTATATTTTTCGCGGACCTGTGAACCAATCTTTTGTGAGGGCGACAGAAGCTAAGCAGCTCTAAGCGACAACATGGAGGCTGTCAAAGCATTCATCGCCTACCCAGCTCCTTCTCACTCCTTCTTTTTTTCTTTCTTTCTTTCTAAGTAGAAGGAAGAAAGGAATGGAAAGAGAGAAAAGGATAACTGGATTGGAAAAGAAGGAATAGATGCAAGAAAGAATATAAAAAAGGAAGAGAGAGAGAGACACACAAAGAAAAGAAGAAAGGGAAGTAAAAAAATCAATGGCATTCGGGCTAACGATTTGTATGGATTGTACTATCCCCAACGATAGCTCAATGGAAGAGTGAGTCGGTAATATAACCAAACACAGTCCTCAAAAAAGAGAATGATGTCTCGTTATATTAGCTCAGTGACGCAAAGACAAAAAGCCGCCAAAAGACCAGGATCAAAATGGCATTTCAGACGTGTCCGGCCAGACGAAATCTATAAATAAGTTTTTTACCGGATAATTCGGGGGGTGATGTCCACAGTACCCCCTCCCAGTTTTTTATGGCGGAACTTCGTTTCCGACATAATACGCTTTGAACTGATTTCTTTTCTGACTAGGATTCGTTTAGAGTTATGTATGAAGATACATCAACCCACCAATTAGCCATTATAAAACAACAATGATACTTGCCCCGGTACCAATCGTATATATACTCTAGCACATTCAGTATCTATATTAAAATCTTCCTCTTTCTTCTGTCGATAAGATATTTGTGCAGTATGTCCAAGTATAATGTTTTATGGTTGAGTAATAATGTAATGTCGCCATTTCCATATATATGTAATAACCGGTCGTCGGTTTCCATAAATACATTTACTTTTTGTGAAGACATACCCTTGTATAAATCGGTATCATTTAATATAGTGTCAGGTGATCAAGTCTGACGACTATATCCGAAGTTGGGTTGAGTGCGCCCTAACCTTGCGATATGTCGATACAAGTAGAGATCGATGGAATCCGGTGTAGCAGTTCATGTTATTAAAATATATCAGTTCTTGATTAGACTGTAGAGTATTTAATGAGATCATCATTCTGGTACTAATGCGGGTCGTATCCAGGAAACACCATCGCTCACTCAAATAGCGATCCCGTAACGGTGCTGTTTCGTGGCCGTCTCGTCTGTCTCTGCCGAAACAAGAGAATAGAATGCCTATTTTTTGTCAGCTGTGTCTTGTTAATCTCTAGAAGAATGAATGCTGTAGTAGCTTTAATATCTAAGTAAGGTTGTCGGGACGATATTGGGTCAATGCTATGTTCGCAATCGATCAGGTCCACAATACTTCTAGAGGAAAAAATACTTACTATAGACGCCGTTTACGCGCGCGGACTCCTTTACCTGGTGGAGGACCTCCAACCAAAGTTAAGTCTAAGGTAGACTGTTCGAGGACGTCCCAAATTTTGTGAGGGATTGCGCCTTGTGCCAAGTCAAAAGAAATGTCCAGCACCCCTCGTGGTAGTGCTTGTATGGTCCACGCGGTATGATCTTTATCTGTGGGAGATATGGTATCATCCCATGTCTCAAGTTTCTTGGCGTCTTTATATACTGGAAGGTATTGTCTTACTTTAGGATCTTCCACTAGATCCAGACTCCTCCAGAAATGTAAGACTGGTTGTATTATTTGTGCCGCAGTCGAAATTCGATTCGATCGCGTATGGCGTTTGTGAGGTACTGCCATGACTCTCATGAGATATAAATCTGAAAGCGTGTCATCGGCTACGTGTTGAGCCGCAGGCCTCACCAAGTAAAAAGCGTCTTTGGCCCATGAAATATGTCCAATCGCATCTCCTTCTTTCCAACTGGGGTGAACGAGAGTGTCATTGCCCGCGCGAGGGTCTTGATCTCCGTCATCGCTCCCCTCTTGATGGACTCCTTGCGAACGTGGCGTCCTTATCGCCTTTCTCGGTCGGTCGTAGATAAGGTCATTTTGCGCTCTCCTTATTTGCGCCTCCGTGAACTTTCCTTCCGGCACGTTCGACTCCACCCTTTTGCGGGTCTGAGTCCCCGCCGCACTTTTGCGGTCGGTGGCCCGCTTTTTCTCCAGCTCAGCCTCCTCCTTCTCCGCAATTGGTGCCCTGTAGGCATCCCGTTCCGAGATATCCTCCTGACGGATTGGTGGGACCTCTTTAAAGTCAGCCTCCATCCGTTTGAGTGCTTGATCAACGGACTCATCTTCAAGTAGGAAGGGATCATACTTAATCAGCCTTCGTACATTGACTATTTGAACTTTCCCTCTGCCCCTGATTTTATAATTCAAAGGCCCTATCTGTTCCATGATCTGGTATGGTCCTTTCCAGTGGATGAACAGCTTCGAGCTGACTCCCTGAGGAACCTGAGGATGATACAGTAGTACAATATCCCCGACCTGAAATCTGACTTGATCCAGGTGTGCCTGCCTGACACCTTCAGCATCAGTCTTCCTGCGCTCCGCCTCCCTATGCGCCTGTACTATTTGCTCCGCCTCCATCTTCGCCCGAAGTCTCACCCCAAACAGCTCATCCTGATCTGCCCATGAATCTTTTGGGTGCAGCAGTGAGGCTGGGATGGCGGGCTCACGCCCATATACCAATTGGTATGGCGAGACGGAACCTTTTGAACCACCTAACGCTGTAGAGGGTAGGCGATTCGCCTCCACCCATGCCTTTTGATTCTCCTTCTTCATACAATACATCTTCAGCGCGGCCTTGAGGGGTCTGCACCCGCTCTATCTTGCCGTTCGCTCAGGGGTTATAGGCGGTGACATATTGCCATTTCATGCAGTAATATGCAGATAGCTTGTCGATGACTTCATTATTAAAGTCAGAGCCTCGATCTGAGCATATTTTTCTCGGCACCCCAATCTGTGAGATGATCCTGTCAATCAACGCCTTGGCTGTTGTTTCGCCCGTAACGTCTTTGACTGGGACCACCCATACATAGTTGGTGGCTCTGTCTATGGCCGTTAGAAGGTATCTGTGACCTTCCGTCGTGACCGGGAAAGGTCCTGCATGATCAGTGTGTAAGAACTCGAACATTCCTAAGCGTAAAGGAAAAGTCCCGATCAGGCCAAAATTCGCCTTCAATGGTGTTTTGGATGTCTTGCATGGGATGCATGCATTGACCTGTTCATCAATATTCTCCTTCATCTTCTTCCACCAGAATCGTCTCGAAATGAACATATGCGTTCTTTGTCGGCCCGGGTGCGCCAGTAGTGGGCAGTTATGAGCAGCAACAAAAATGATGTGTCTGAGTTTCTCAGGAACCCAGAGAGTCCATTTGTCTGGTTGTGATGCATAGCGCCCGTGTTGGCCTTTGTACCACAAGAGACCGTCTCTCCACCCCATCTCCTTCTGTTGCTCCTTAATCTCCTTCGTCATTTTCAGCTCGTTCGGGTTCTTGTATAGCTGTATTAGCTCTTTGAACTCCGGATCGAGAGCCTGTTGCTGTCTCCATGCAGTGGGTGAGGCTATGTGGATAGTCCCATCCTCTAGCTGCACTCCTATCCTCTCAGGGTTTTCGTCTAACTCCTCCTTGTTCTCCTGCGGGGGTTCCACACATGCTTCTTGCTTAATCTCTTCTTGTTTTATCTCCGCCTTCATATTCTCATATGTTTCATAGGACCACTCAGCATCCTCGAGGACATATGCTGTACAACATATCCCATGATCCGGACCTTGCGGGCTATGACGTAGACCCGATCGGTTATATCGGACCCCTCTCGCCATCTGCATCGACTCGATATGATGCACTTCGTATGTGCAGTCTGGGGATAGATCCTCCATTTCTGCCGATGATACGAGAGCTGCCACTTCTGAGTGAAACTCTAGCCTGGAGAGGCTGTCAGCGACAACATTTCGCTTGCCGGGTAGATGGACCATTGTAAAATTGAAACATGACAAGAATGCCTGCCATCTCGCTAGACGGCCAGTCTGTTCATGATTCATCAGCCATAGTAAATTCTGGTGATCAGTCCTTACTATAAACTGAGGTCCACCCCATAAATACTCTCTCAACCGTTTGAGGGCCCAGACCACCGCCAGTGCCTCTCTCTGTCTCGTACAATAGTTTCGCTCCGCCGAGCACAACTTTCTACTTATAAACATGATCGGGCGCAACTTTTTCTCCTCATCCTCCTGTTGTAAGACTGCGCCGATCGCGAACTTTGATGCGTCTGTGTCGACTACGAATTTCTTCGAAAAGTCTGGCATCATCAGCACGAGTCCGCCATCCTTCGGATCTTTGTAGATGAGATCTTTGAGCGTGTTGTACGCTTCTAAGGCTTCATCATCCCACTTCTCAAAATCACCGAAGTCGGTCATTCTCTCCAACTTAGCCCGAGTTGCACCCCAATTGGGTATGAACTGGCTGTAATATTGCGCCATCGCAAGAAATGAGTGCAGCTCTGTGATTCTTCGGCCTCTGCCGGCTCATGATCTCCTCCCTTTTCTCTTTGGATATCGTATTGTAAGAGATTTCGTACCCTAAATATGTCACGCTTGTCTTTGCGAGTTGACATTTCTTCAAATTACATTTCAGGCCAAATAGTTTGATACGCCTGAAAATGTCTGTCAGATGGTCGATGTGCTCTCCCATCGTATTGGAGTACACGATAATGTCATCGATGTAACAAAATGCGTACTCTCCCGCCTTCTGTCCTCTTCTCCTCATGAAACCTCCCTCTGTCTGGTCATCATATTTGCTACTCAGCATGCTTTGCATCGCTTTCTGAAAGAGTCCCGGGGCCTGTTTGAGTCCCATCGGAAGTACTTTCCACTGATATATATCCATTCCTACTACAAATGCAGTCAGCCATCTGGACTTTTCATCCAGTGGAATTTGCCAGAAGCCATTCTTCAGATCAATGACTGAGTATAGCTTGGCGTTCCGCAATACTCGCCTTCCTTGTTCAAGAGTAGGTAATGGATTTCGTTCCTCCTCTAAAATTTTATGACGCGGGCATAGTTAACCGTTAAGCGTAATTCTCCTCCCGGTTTAGGCAACAGTCTCGGTTGGGAAACTATTGGAGATGTCGATCTCTCAATGAAATCCTCATCGAGTAACTGCCGCGCTTGTTCTTCTGCGATCTTTGCTTCATGTATACTCAGATTTGCCAGTCGTGGCGCCGGTGAAGGCTCAGCACCTGGTATTTTACAAATAACCGCGGTGAAGTCTTCCGGCTTGACACCTCCCGCTTGAGGGGGGTCAAAAATCATTTTGTTCGCCTTCAATCTCTCTTTCAAAACCTCTTTCTCCTTCTCCGTACCTGCTCCTCCTGCCAATTTCTCGTCTATCGCCGCCTTAAACTCCTCCTCTGACATTCTCTTTTGATGCTTGAGGGGTGCTCTGTCCTCCTTCAAGCCCAACTCTTCTTCTGATATATCGTCCATTCCCGTTTTTTCATAGAACATCCGTTTTTGTAGAAAAGACTAGTCTTCTTTGCCTCATTTTGCTTAGGCAAACTTGACGCAAAGAATAGGCAAAATAATACTTGTTTCATGTGTATATTTTCATTAATTATGTAAATAAACATGTTTTAATTAATAACAAATGATTTTACATGTGTTTTCAAGTTGCTAGGATCACTAAAGAGGCAAAAGTAGCATGAATTATGAGTCAACATATTTGCCTCTTATTTGCCTCTTATTTGCATGGATTTTCACGTAATATTTAAGGAAATAATTTATTTTAACGATAAATTAATGTAATTTCACATAATTTCACACCCCACACCAGAAACACATGGTATCCGGTGGCGGCAGCCGACTTGAAATATTGCCACAGTGGCAATTTTGAAACTACGTTTTCGTAACAAGAAAGTTCATGCAACACGCAAATTTAGTATGATTTTTATTAATACAGTTACGGAGAAGCTAAATATATTATTTTTTCAAATCGGTAATGACTCGGTCAGAGTGTATGTATAAATTATGTGTCAACCGTTTTCCTTCGGGCAGAATCAAAATTTGCCTAAGTCAAAAACGAAAAAAGTTAATGCAAGCTTGGAAACGATGGAAATGAATGGAGAACAGTTGTAACTAATCATAAAACTAATTGATATTTAACATTAAACATAAGTGTTAACTTAGTATTAACAGTATATATATATATTAATATCATGTCACGGAAGCACTGTTTTAATCAAAAGTGACCAAGTCAAATTTAACCGAGGTGAGTCTGGTATTCAATGAGACATGGAACGTAAAAGAAAAAGCAAAATGCTAATTAAAATAAACGTTTGAGCATGCTGTCTCTAACAAACTTCTGCTGCTGGGCGAGCATTTGCTGCTCGACAAAAAGGTGGTAATCCCACAGCTCAGATTCACGGCGTGAATAAAAGGTCGGTGTGCGTTGCGTTGATTTTGAATAGGGAATAAGACCGTTTTGGTTGCTGACGTTTTCCTCTCCATCCTCCTCAAGCAGTTGCACACCCGTGCGCACAATATTTGCCACAACTGGCTTATAAGCTTCCTCGGCATGTGCCAGCTGCTGCTTGAGGATCTTTATTTCCTATTGCAACTTATATGCCTGAGCTTGCAGCTTTGCCTTTTCAGACTCTGTTTCAGATGAATTCACTGAGGAGCCGTTTTTGGTGGGTTGGGTAGCAGGGTTCGGGTTGCTGTTCACTTGGTTATGGGACTTGAGCATCTCTGCAACCACGTCTTTAATGCTGTCAACAGTCAAAGTGGTTGGGGTATCGGACGTAGGTTTCGGTAGCAGACTCTGGGGACGGTTGTTGCGATTTACTTCCGTTTCCTCCTCTTCAGTGTCTTCGTCCTCTGAAGGATCGACTTGCTTTGCGTTGCGGACTCTTGACTTGGACTTGCTTGGCTTCTTCTGCGCGCGCTTGGACTTGCTTTTGGCTGCAGCGGGACTGACCTTGGCATCGCTTTTCACGGTGACAACCTGAATGACACAGAAAATCAATTTAGATTACAGGCTTGCCAGCAAAACTGAAAGGGGAATTTCCGATAAAAGAATATTCAAGGTTTCAAAAAAAATGCCAGCTAAATTAGCCTCAGGCTTTGGAGTGGCATAAATTGACCTCAGGATTTGGAGTGGGAGCTCTCACCATCTTCGCTCGCGCGGGCCTGCCGTTGGGATGCACTCCCGCTTGCTGCGGCTGCTCTTTCAACCACACAAATTCATATATCGTGGGCAGCTTTTCTAGGGGCGTGGGTGTGACGTTGCCCTCTGCATCAATCGTACCGATCATCAACTGCAGCAACGGGTCTATTTCCTCATTCCATTCCTTATCTGGCATATTGCCCACTGCCGCCGAACGCACGGGATCAATTGCCCGCTGCCCCAGGAACTGCAACTGACGGAACACAGTACCATTCACAGGATCCTTCACTTTTCGAGAAATCACTACAGTTTTCTTCAAGTCAGTCATGTCCGACGTTTCCAGACCCAAAAATTGCTTGGAGAGCCGGCAGCCGGGCCTGGAAAAAACACAAAAACATAATCAAAATAAATCAGAAAGCAAATTCCAACCGTACCCTACGATAGTGGCCTCCTCTCCCTCTCGGGTGATGATCAGCTTGCGCGGTTTGAGCTGCAAATTTTTCACGTTCTTGCAAATTAGGCTCGGCAAGACAGTCAATAGGCCTCTGGTCACGTTGGGTCCAGGGGTAGCGTACGAAAGGGGCATTCTGTTTGCAAAAAAGAAATAAAAAGAGATAGAAAAACATAAAAAAGAAGTAATCACAAGCATTCTGTTTGCAAAAAACAAAAAAAGAAAAAATAAATAAATAAATAAATAAATAAGTTAAGCAAAAAGGGAAATAAATAAATAAATAAATAAATAAAGAAAGAAAGAATGAAAGAGAAAAGAGAATGATGTTCAGGTTTACGCTATTTCTCTCGATTGCCCACTCTCAAACGTGACGTTGGGACTAGCATCGCAGAAGTAGCCAAACTTGCCTTCACGCTGTTTATCTGACTCAGGCTTGACGCCCTTCCCTTCAGACATTGGGTCGACGGGCAACTTGGGGCCTGTACTCACGGAGGGCGTAGGACTCGGCTGTTCGGCCTCACTGTTGGGCGGCGGCAATGAAGCTTTCTTTTTCATCTCTTCCTCCTCCACTTTGGCCAACGTCAGAGCTTTCTCTCTCTCTTCCCTCTTCCTGTCTTCTTCTTTCTTCTCGTCCTCTAGTCTTTTACTTTCTTTTTGCTCTGCATCCAACCGCACTGCCTCCTCTTTCTGTTTGTCCTCTCTTTCTTTCTCATCTTTCAGCCTCTGTGCCTCTTCTCGTCTTAGTTTATCAGCCTCTGTTGCTCTCGCTACAATCTCATCCAACTGCTTCTGTCTTGTTTTCTCTTCTTCTTCTGTCAGCAATACTCTCTTTATATTTTTTTCTTTTGTTTTGGCTGGCTCTCCTCCTTTTGCCTTCCCTTTCTTGCTCTTTTCCTTCTTCTTATTTTCTCCCTCTCCCTTCTCCTGGTTCTTCTCTCCCTTGGCCTCATTATTCTTTTTTTTTTTTTTTTTTAGATGGCTCTTCAGGTACTTGTTGCACTACTCTCGTCTTTCTGTCTCTCTTACCACCCTCAACCCCTGTCCATAACTCAGCTGGCTTGGGAAACTTCTGTTGTGCACTCAGGTTCCACCGAACAATAAACCCTGCTTGCTTGGAGTTCCACTGCCCAGCCGCAGGCCACTCATACAGACAGTGTGCCTTTTCCTTGTAGCTGTCTTGCTCAATCAGCCCAGACTCTTCAAATTTGCCCGCAGCGTTGACCTTGCCGAGCAAAACCCAGTTGTCGGTGGTGTTGACCTCCACCTCCACCGACCCGCCCGCACGTTTGCGGTAGCCATACAGCGTTTCCACCTTACAGACAGCCAACACACAGACATGCATATGAGCAACTGGTCAAATACTACTTGAAAGAAGCAATGGGCGTGACTTACTTTGGACATATTGTCCTTCGTGTCTTGCTTGTGATGCTGTTGGTCAAAACAATTCAAAGTCAAGAACAAAACTGTGACGTCAGCCAGTGCCATTTTTTCCCGGCCGGACAGTGGTCGAAGTTTTTGGTCACGGTTTTTTGAGTGTAACCTTTTGACCTTCCCGTGTCAACCGACCCACAGACAAAACATGGCTTTTTGAGTTGGTGTTTTGCATGCCGTGTGGGTTGTTTTTTCCTTTCTTGGAAACACACATAGCAAACCGTCAGTTCACCACTTCGACAGTGCGTGTGCTTTTTTTTTACTCGAAATCTGCAGCTTATGTGTGTCTTTTCTTGACCTGTAGGAAGGTTCGAGGCAACATGATTTTGCCTCGGGCTTTTCTTTGGAGATGTGTTGCAAAGCTTTGGTGACATTGAGCAGCAATGCAAGGTACCCATTCTTACTCATTTGCAACGGTGTGTTGCTGGAGTATTTTGTTTTTCATTGCTTTCTTCTGTTTGCCTTTGCTTCTGCAACTTGCGATGCAAACCCCCCGTTTTGCCTCGAATGTTTGTTTAGCTGGCCCTGCTCCCTTATGGGGTGCATCTGCCACTCTCTAAAGGTACCTACTGACTGTTTTGCGCTTGCCTGACCCTTGCCTATATGTTTGTTTTTGTTTCTGTGGAGTGCAACTGTGCCTGACTGTAACCTTCGAGGCAAAATCTCTCTCTCTCTCTCTCTCTCTCTCTCTCTTTCTTTCTCTCTCTCTCTCCCTCTCTCTCTCTCTCTCTCTCTCTCTCTCTCTTTCTCTCTCTCTCTCTCTCTCTCTCTCTCTCTTTCTCTCTCTTTCTCTCTCTCTCTTTCTCTCTCTCTCTCTCTCTCTCTCTCTTTCTCTCTCTCTCTCTCTCTCTTTTTCTCTCTCTTTCTCTCTCTCTTTCTCTCTTTCTCTTTCTCTCTCTCTCTTTCTCTCTCTCTCTCTCTCTCTCTCTCTCTCTCTTTCTCTCTCTCTCTCTTTCTCTCTCTCTCGTTTCTGCACTGCCTCCTAATATATTACCCCTCCTATACCCCTCCTGTATCCCTGCAAGCTCTCAGCTATGCATGTCTGCATAGGCCAATGAAGAGAAAGCTTCTTGGAGGCGTGGCGGGGGCCACGTTTGTCAAGGTTTTTGGTGGTAGCCTGCCCGTTCTACCTACTCCCGAGCCTACATTGCCGACCGCAGCACCAGTGAAGGTAGAGACTCCTTCGAATCCTCTCTCTACCTTCAAACGTGTATTTGGCTACTCAGCCACACTCCTGCATTTGCTTCATCTAAGCTTGAACTTCCTCCCCCCCTCAGCCCATTACTAAGACTGCCTCTCCCCCTGGACACTCTTACAGCAAGCAGGTTGCATCTATATTCTCTCCTACGTACTCTGCCCCTCGTTCCAAGTCTTTGTCTTCCCTTGATGCTTTCCAGTCAAGTACCACTACGCCGCATCATGACGCACAAACGCTAAACTTAGATTATAGAACAAGCACCTTGCCTCTCTATATAACTTTGAATATTCCTATCCCCCGTGTTACCATACCAGTGGGCCCCATAAATCTAAAAAGAAGAAGAAAAAAAAAAAGCGGGTAGGGAGGTGAGGCCTAAAGCATTCAAAGAGTTTTTAGGTTGCACTTGGCCGGAATTGCAAAAAGAGATAGGGGAGTCTTGCTGTGTTAATCTCCAATGCAATAAGTGGATTGATCCTTTTTCGGCAGTGAAGGCCAGAACGGACACAGTTCAGCTAACCAGATCGGAGCTGGCAGGATGGGTAGGTGGCATGCTTCAAAGCATGGACACCACTAAGGAAGACAGAATTGAGTACCGTTTTAAAGGGGCTAGAGTATGTAGAAAAATGTGGATGAGATTGCACGGGGTGAAGGAGCAAACCATGCGAAGGGCTCTAAGGGGGCTCCAGAACGACAATACTTTCTTCGCGGACTATGGAAAGGCAGATGCTCACAATAAGAACCTTGTCTGGACACTCCTGCACCAACGCTTTTTCCTTGAGCCAGAAGCTGAGTCTGTTGCAGATGGAGTGTTCCACTTGCAAGACACTCTGGATTTTCCACAGGTGTATAAGTTTGTGCATCAGCAATGGAAAGAAGCACCCAAATCCCTTGTCTTGAGTGGCCCTGTCAGTGCAGAAGGGCCCAGCGAAAGCTTGATTCGCAAAGTGTGGAGAGCGGAGTTTGATAGGGTGAAGCCCATACGCAAGGGGGACTTTGCAAAGTGTGAGCACTGTACGCTCCTTGCTGACGAGCACAGAGGGTAATTTTTTTTGTTTTTGGTTTTTTTATTGCAGTGGTTTTAATCAAGCCATGTTATTTTAATTAGATTCAAGACAAAGGCGGCAGCAGATGAATGGAGGGTAAAAATCAGGATCCACAACAAGATTCACCGTGCCGCTCGCCGCGGAAGCATGCGACGCGCGGTGGAGGGGTAACACTATCGCCTTTCATTTTGGGTTTAATTTTTTCCCTTTTGGTGGGTGTTATTTTAGGGCTAAAGATATTCAGCGCGTAACTTCCATGACCATTGACATGACTAGACCCTTCAACTTGCCTTGGTGTTCCCGCGGGTCTTCCGATTTTCGGGGGAAATACTCAGTGAGGGTGCACGCGGGAGGGGCAATCCTGTATGCTCATGATACTAACTTCATTCTTTGTCACTTACCTAATATAGCCCACGGTGCTAATGCTAACGTCACTTTTCTTTACTAAGGCAGCGATGAAACTGTTCATTGATTGGGATGGTGGCATAGAGAACACAGCCGATACTACTATGATGTTCCTTTGTCATATCGTGCGGAAGCATTGGAAGTCTCATATTGAGACGCATAGAATGGTTACCAAACACTCGCACTCAGTTTAGGACCAAAAGTTTTTTGTTATGCGGTACCTGGGCTACAACACCACCCTGATGACTACCAACTTTGCCCAAGCTCTTTTCAAGCTCATGCTGGGGTTAAAAAAAAACAAAGAAAAGCACTGCCTTTTGCTGCTAGCCTCGGAGTTTGATTGGGCTGAATACTTTCAGCCCTGCGTCAACCCCAGTCTTAAGTATTCTACGTGACCGTTAGCGCGGCAGTACTTGCCCGGTACGGAGGAGAATGAAGGGTTGCAACGGGTTCGCGTCAAAACTTGGGGGGACGCTCAAAAGCGATGGCATGGTGTGAACGATGACCCTGACGGAACTGATTTGTTGCCCTACGTGAAAGAGCCTGGTACTTTTATTTCTTTGCCTTTTCTTTTATATTCACTTCCATTACCGTAACGATGTATTGTTTTTTTGTTGCAGAGTTGGACCGCCCCAGAAAGCTGCCGAATGTCGACTGGGTCACGGATAAGATTCGCGATGATGTTAGGGTTTTGGCTGCAAAGTACTGCACTGCAGAGGAGCAAGGCTGGTTCAAGGAAGTTCTCCATTACTCCCAGTTGACCAGGATTGTTTGGGACGGCGAGGACGGTGCGGGCGGTTTGCCGGGTCGCCCCGGCCACTTCGAGATGGCAGGCAAGACTGGACATTTGTGGACAGCTCAATTTCGAGTACTTGGCGACTTGCCTAGGGATGTGTGGGGAGTGCCCGCCGATCGGGAAGCGGTACAGGAGGATGTGGACACGTTGTCGGATCAGGAGAGAAAATGGGTGCCCCGGACGGCATTTGTCAATGAAGGCCCCGCACCAATACATCCCCCCTGGTACGGTGCCAGATGGCTTGATGACGACGCCAAAAGGGCACACGATTTCGACGTGCATGAGGAGAACCGATTTCCCGAACCGCATTTGAATGTTAGTGCTATGCTGGCAGCTGATCCTACTGCCGAAGGTTTGAAAAAAGCCACAGTCAAAGAGTTGAAGTCTTGGCTTGCGGAGAAAGGTCAGAGACGAAGCGGGTCTAAATCAATTCTGATTCATCGAGTGCTGTCTTATGTCGATGACAATGCTGAGCAGGTACGTAATGCTGAGAAGGGTGATGGCGCCGCCCGCGGCCCGAGGAGAAAGAGGAGGAGGGTGGGCCCGTCGCAACTAGAAAAATCACTACAGTCTTCTTCAGAATCAGATTCTAGTTATGATTATGATTTACCATTAGTTTCGCAAAGCCAACTGTCTGCAAATGTGCTTCAGAGAAACCGTCCTCATTCAGCTGCCCGCGTTCGTGTCAGGCGACAGTTTGCCCGCGTGTATGGAAACAGCGACGAGGAACGTGAGGCACAAGAAATCAGAAAACAGAATTTACGTTCTGACTTGGAAGACTCTTCTTCAGAGGAATGGGAGCCTCCTTTATTTCTCAGCGATGCTATTGATTACTAAACGTTTATTTTAATTAGCATTTTGCTTTTTCTTTTACGTTCCATGTCTCATTGAATACCAGACTCACATCTAATATTAAATATTAATTAGTTTTATGATTAGTTACAACTGTTCTCCATTCATTTCCATCGTTTCCAAGCTTGCATTAACTTTTTTCGTTTTTGACTTACACAAATTTTGATTCTGCCCGAAGGAAAACGGTTGACACATAATTTATACATACACTCTGACCGAGTCATTACCGATTTGAAAAAATAATATATTTAGCTTCTCCGTAACTGTATTAATAAAAATCATACTAAATTTGCGTGTTGCATGAACTTTCTTGTTACGAAAACATAGTTTCAAAATTGCCACTGTGGCAATATTTCAAGTCGGCTGCCGCCACCGGATACCATGTGTTTCTGGTGTGGGGTGTGAAATTATGTGAAATTACATTAATTTATCGTTAAAATAAATTATTTCCTTAAATATTACGTGAAAATCCATGCAAATAAGAGGCAAATATGTTGACTCATAATTCATGCTACTTTTGCCTCTTTAGTGATCCTAGCAACTTGAAAACACATGTAAAATCATTTGTTATTAATTAAAACATGTTTATTTACATAAATAATTAAAATATACACATGAAACAAGTATTATTTTGCCTATACTTTGCATCAAGTTTGCCTAATGAGGCAAAAAAGACTAGTCTTTTCTACAGGAACGGATGTTATATGTGGCAGTGTCTGGTTCGTCGTCCTCCGCCAGACCTACCAACATATCTATTAATCTCGCATATTGCAACGGAGCTTTTCGGGTGTAGAAACCATCGAAGCATGTGAATGCTTGAGGAATCAATTTCAACTTGTCCTGGTCTCTGAGCTTCCGCTTGTATGCACTGCTCTGCTCACGAGTCCCGAGACGACAAGCCACCACTAAGTGTTGCTTCCGTGAGGGCACCGGTATCGGATGATCAATAAGCCGGTCCCGTATCTCCTGCGCCCATATCGCCTTCTCATTGTACGGGAGTATGACCGTATATGGTTTATTATTTTCAAAAAGAGTGCGTAGGCACTTTTTCACTTCTGTCAGTGAGCGCGGCCACGTAGGCTCGTCACCCCAGAATTCGGTAATAAAGCTTTTAATATTTTCTGCCGGGATATCAGGGAGTCGTCCCCTTCTCCTCGGTATAAACTCCTGTCTGTCCTTCTCTTCCACCTTTACGTGAAAGCAATACCCGTTGGTAATATATACATCGGCCCCTGCTCCTTCTTCAAATCTCGCCAACGATGGGCACCTTTTCCCCATGCATATAATCTCCTCTTTCCTCTTTTCAATGAGATCGTCTATCGACTTTTTATCCCATTGTGTAGAGACTGTAGCAGTATAGACCTCCGCCTCTCTCTTGTCTGACAGGTTTGAACCATCTTTAGACACCGCGTCCGTTGGCATATATGCCTCATATGCGTGTGTAATGGCCACCTGTTTCCCTTCCGATGCTACCCCTAGGTGTAGGGCCTCGTATGAGTCAATAGCATGGAGAGAGTCGACAGTATATTCTTCTCCTGGCTCTACGCAGTATATGACTCTTTTGGCGGCGCAATCAATCACTACGTTCATTGTCGCCAGTTGGTCGTACGACAAAAGAACAGATCCGTGGTATTCGGGGACAACGTACAAGTCCACTCGATATACTCGTCCGGATTTCAATTTAAAACTTAAAGTGATGATGCCCGTTATATCAGTCCGACTACTAACTCCTTTCAAGGTGCCAGATGATTTTTTCATATGAGTTTCTAACCACTCATGGTGTTTCGTAGTAAATTTCTGGCAGACAATATTAATATTCGCCATAGTATCATTACCAACGTTTATAAAGGTATTTAATGTTTCACAAAAAAGGTTCGTATAGCATAAAGCGTCTGGCCGGTGACTTTTTAAGGCCAATACAAGGAGCTTGTGTTCTAAAATCTGTATCCTTTTCTCGAGGTTCGCCTCCTCCTCCCTTTCCGCCGTTTTTGTAATGTCTTTTTGGGTATTGTTCACAGGCGAAGGATGATTGTCCTTGCTTTCTCTGTTTGAGACCGTGAGGAGAGGTTGATGTCCTCCATCCTCCTTGTCTATTGTCTGTCTCGGCGATTTGATAAGATTAACTGCCGGTTCTATTCTTACTTTCTTCGGCTGTGGCTGCGACAGGCCCGCCTGTTTTCTCTTTGCCAGCGCTTTACTCGCCTGCCTATTAGCAGCATGCACTGTTTGTTGTCGTGATGGGTGTACTGGTATTGTACTACCTTTGAGTTGGTCTGTGGCCTGCTGTGGGCTCTTAGACTCACTGGTACCCTTGGTTGGGACCTGCACAACGGTGTATCGTGCAATGCATGATGTTCTGTTTTCTCCCTCCTTCTCTAGTCATTGGACTACCTCAAATCTGTTACCTGAGTCGGCATCAGTGTTGGTAGTGGTTGCGCCTGATGTCGCATAGGCCTGTGGTGCTGAGGAACTCGAGCTTGAGCTCGAGCCGTCTGCCCAGCCCCCATCTCTGTGGTACGGGCGCTCTGCGCTGCAGTATCCACCTCGGCCATCCCATCTTCCTCCTCCTCTACCTTGAAATACACCTCTTCCTCCTCCTCTTCTCACAAATCCTCTCTCCCCCCCGCGAGTGTATGTGCCTCGTGCGAAAGGGGCTCCTCCTCCTCGATTGATTCCTCTCCCTCCTCCTCTTCCTCGTGTTCCACCTCTTCCTCTACTTGCGGCTTCTATGGCTGCCGTCTTCTGATCATCTCTAGCGAAAAGAGAATTGATCGCGTCAGCTAGTTCGTGGTCATGGTCCGCGACATCCTGTAATTTCCACCCCTGATCCTTGCGCAGTCGGCGCAGAACGGCGACGGTGTTGGTTTCGTCCGACCGTACGTTCTTGAGGAGTGTGTTTCGGATGCGGGTGTCCTCGACATCGTGGTTGTACGGGCATTTCTTATTTGTGTGTTTGAAAGCATTGTGCCCGTGCCCACCAACGAATACAAGGTGTGTTAGTTTCACGACTGTTCTCTCTTGGTCGCTTTCCTAGAGATCGTTGCGTATGTGCGGCTTGCGGTTGAGCAGAAGCCGATGCAGAACCGATCAAGGATGCTGTCTGGCTGTCGAGCCTCTGACAAGCGGTCATTACTTCTGTCCACAACATTTTTGGGCTCACGGCCTTAGTCGTGGCCTCAAAGACGCTCATCTCCAAAAAGTTCAAGTGCTTTACCTTGTCGAAGGTTTTGCAGTCTTGCATGAGCAGTGTGAGCTTATTTTTGTTGTAGACGTGCAAAGCACTGAGGAAATACAGGAGTATGGCTTTGTGGTTATAAAAGAGAGTGTACTGGGTGCCCACATTTGTTAAGACAGATGCAAGCTGAGTGACAGACTACAACTGCTCCGATACTAAGTCGAAAATTTCAAACCCAATCAATGTGCCAGTGCACAAGTGTTGGTATCCACTTGCCTTAAAGTATCGAATGAGGGCAGCAATGGCCAGAGTACAACTCATCTCTGCATGTCCACCTTTCCTTGCTAGCTCCTCCTCTCCTCTGTACTTCTCGTAAGTTATACGATCAAAACCAGCTCCAAGGAGGGATCGATCACAGAGATGTTCTAGGACTTCATACTCCTGCTCCACCTCACACTGGTTTTGCTGGAAACATCTGACCATCTCATTGAACTTAGTCATGAGGGTCTTCTCTGTGTCAGCCTCATTGGCAGTGATAGCATAGAGCTTAAGGCCCCCTCCCCCAATTTTGATTTTAGCTAGGGCTGCCTGCAGCGCCTGCTTTTTCTTCTGGGAGTCAGTCAAGTTAATTACTGTCCCTTCCCCTTGGGGTCCTCCTCCTGAGGGTCCTTCTCCTGTTTTCTTGGGAGCTGGGTTAGATGTGGTAGGTGGAGCCGTTGGCTGTGGAGCCACCCGTGCTACTGCCATTGCCACAGCTATCTTCTCCTTCTGCTCCTTCTCCTCTTTCTGTCTCGTCTCTTCTTCTTTCACCTGTCATGCTAGATGAGTCACGAACTGTGCAAGCCCTGTGGCACTAGAGAGGAAGTGTGCCATTTCTCTCATGGAAGACTTATCAGCTCTGTTATTATTTGGGATTGTTGTGAGAGGGCCTTTAATGAGAGTGTGATTCTTCATGTGGGCCCATTGTTTCCATGTTGGTTTTTGCTCCTTCCCCTCAAAGAGGCCCTTATGGAGTTGTGTGAGGCGTTCACCTGACAAGACTGGTCAACCTCCTCGTAAACAGGATATTGCATTGTGTTGTCTTTCAGTGCTTTGTACATTTCGTTGTAAGCCCGTGTGAAGGCAGTTACAAAAGCCTCAAGGGCAAACTCAATGTCACTTTGGTTTCTACCTTCGAACTTTCTTTCTAGATTCTTGATATCAGTGGGGACACCACAGACAGACAGCCATGCTGCAGTTGTGCGTTTATTTTTCTACTGTATGTTTGTGCGTTCATAAAATTCCGCAACGAGCACAGCAGCGTAGAGTGTTGCAGATATGTCGTATATGTCTCACAGTGTAAGAGTGTCGCCATACTTGATATCCTGCAATGACACTCTTTCGTGCTCAAACCTCACTTTGTTGAAGAGAGGCTTCGCAAGGCAGGGAATTTCGATCAGGAGGTTGCTTTGACTTTGTCCTGGTCTATTCCTTTTCTCGTAGGGAATGTAGATGTGTGTTTTATAATAGGTTGGGTAGTTAAGGAAGAAGGACTCTTCATCATCATATGTAGCCAACTGTTCCAATGTATTTGTGATATTCTGGCCAACATCCTCCATCTCTCTCTCTGCCTCTGTGGAGAGCTTCCAGTCTGACCTGCACTCGCTTCTTGTGCATTACCCCCCCCCCCCCCCCTGTCGACTCTACATCGGCTGTATACGTATACTCCTCTCTCTCCTCTCCATCTCTATCACCCCTCTCTTCTGAGTACTAAGTCTCCTGCTCGTCTCCTCCCTCACTAGGACCATAATCAGTTGTCACACCAGCCTGCTCATTCTCGTCTTCCATCTTATGTTATGAGAGTCACGTCTGCTTTTTTTCTTCTTCTTTTTTTCCTCTGTTATTCTTATCACTCTATGCAACCTTCTTCTCATTCTTCCTTTTCTCTGTTGAAATAGTTATGGGGCGTCAGGCCCTACACAGAGATAACGATAGTTTGGTCAAAAGAGCTGTTTTGTAGAAGTCAGTCTGTCGTCGGACAGTGCTTCGATATTTGTCTTGCTCTTATGTGAGAGATGCAAGTGTAATCTGGTTTCTGCAGAGAAAATGCAAGGAAAATGGTTCAGAACAGAGAGTGGGAGTGCTTTGCTCGTGTTTCCATTGTCTGTGTGTTTGTCTGATGTTTGTTTCGCACTTGTCCTACTTGGCTTTATGCAAGCAGCAAGAGGGAGTGGAGTAAGTGTGGTCTGGTGTCTTGTAGAAGAGCACACAGAAGCCAAATGTGCACAAGGGCTAAAGGTTATGCCAGCTTGTGACAAATTGATCGCTTGTTTGTAAGTTTTTTTGTTAGAGGATGAGTAGGAGTGTTTGTTTTCGTCTGATGTCTGTGCGACAGATCAGCGAAAAATACATTTGTGCTTATCTGATGTCTGTACGACAGATCAGAAAAGAAATCAGCCTTTAGCTATGGACTCCAAATGTACTATCCCCAGCGATAGCTCAATGGAAGAGTAAGTCGGTAATATAACCAAACACAGTCCTCAAAAAAGAGAATGATGTCTCGTTATATTAGCTCAGTGACGCAAAGACAAAAAGCCGTCAAAAGACCAGGATCAAATTGGCATTTCAGACGTGTCCGGCCAGACGAAATATATAAATAAGTTTTACAGGATAATTCGGGGGGTGATGTCCACAAGTGACCTGGCGCATAGCTTAGCGATCATATTACTACTGAATATATATTAATACTATTAATATTCAGTATTAATAATAACATAGTTGAATCACTACTGACTCACCAATAATAGGTCCAACGTGACTGACGAGAAGGTTCTAATTACGGTTGCAGGGGGGGGGGGGGGGGTATATATTATATATAGATGATATATATATAATATATATATATATATATATAAAATCATAGTAAACTTGAAAAATGCCCAGAACTGTTTTCATATATAACGAGTTTCAAGTCATGCCGCGGGCCCCAAGACAGGGGGAAAAGAAGATAACTTGGCTGGCGTAACTTCTTCAATTCTTAATCAATACTTATGTCAGGGACGGTTCAGTGGAATAAAAACATTTACATTATTAACATGTCACAGTACAACAGCAATAATTTCAACTCCTTGTTTACTGAAGTATGATGAAATACAGGCGTGGCACTTGTGGGGGTTTAATTTTTGCGGCATTGAGAATGAAATTACAAAACACTTCTGTTGAACAGTTTGAAGGTAGGGGTTATCGGACTGTATCCTTGCGCAGTGGTGATGTAAAAGTCAGTCTGTTGTCGGAAAGTGTCAAAAGAGCTGTTTTGTAGAAGTCAGTCTGTCGTCGGAAAGTGCTTCGATATTTGTCTTGCTCTTGTGTGATAGATGCAAGTGTAATCTCCTCTGGTTTCTGCAGAGAAAATACAAGGAAAATGATTCAGAACAGAGTGGGAGTGCTTTGCTCGTTTCAACTCAGTCTGTGTGTTTGTCTGATGTTTGTTTCGCACTTATCCTACTTGGCTTTATGCAAGCAGCAAGAGGGAGTGGAGTAGGTGTGGTCTGGTGTCTTTTAGAAGAGCATACAGAAGCCAAATGTGCACAAGGGCTAAATGTTATGCCAGCTTGTGACAAATTGATCGCTTGTTTGTAAGTTTTTTTGTTTGAGGATGAATAGGAGTGTTTGTTTTCGTCTGATGTCTGTGCGACAGATCAGCGAAAAATAAATTTGTGCTTATCTGATGTCTGTACGACAGATCAGAAAAGAAATCAGCATTTAGCTATGGACTCCAAATGTACTATCCCCAACGATAGCTCAATGGAAGAGTAAGTCGGTAATATAACCAAACATAGTCCTCAAAAAAGAGAATGATGTCTCGTTATATTAGCTCAGTAACGCAAAGACAAAAAACATCCAAAAGACCAGGATCAAATTAGTATTTCAGACGTGTCCGGCCAGACGAAATATATAAATAAGTTTTTTACCTGATAATTCGGTGGGTGATGTCTACAGGATTACCAGAGGTTACTTGTAAAAGTAACTTCAAATCAAAGGCAAATGCAAAAACTGCAGATAAATTTTTGCTTAGTAAGAGATCCATGTGAACTTCACGGGGATTGACAACACCTTTGCAATTATTTTCGTTCAAATACACTGTCTTTATCACTTCTCAGAGCTGCAATCGACCGTAATTCCAGATTCGTTCCCTTCGATACACAAAAACTGCTATACCCAATCATATTTTTCAGCATATACGAAAAACATACCTAAATACTGGAGTTTTTGAGGATGATTTTCTTTCGTTTTTGAGGGGATTGTGCTCGGGCTTTTTGAGGTAGCATTTGTTGAACATTTAACGGGTTTTGCGTTTTTCGAACAGTTCTGATATTGTAGAATGTAATCTACACACAACAAACTAACAAAACGTGTAATGCAGTCCCGTTTTCTTTCCAGAGTTGACAGCTTTCTTTCTTAGTCACTAGAAGAATAGTAAAGTACTGGGAAAAGTTACAGGAAGGGTGAGTACTAGGGTGTAACATAATTTCGACTAGACTAAAAAAAATCTGGTTTTTTTTTACACCCCTTCCATAAATCAAAATTTTTTTAGTCGTATCAAAATATTATTAGTTTAATTCCGATCTATACATAAAAATAAAGATCTTCACTTGTGGGTTGTTTATAAACCATTCGCCGAATTTGCATCCACTGGTTTTTTCCAGTGTCATTATTTTGGTACCGGATGTGTCACTGAAAAAAGGTAACTAGCAAATTGAAACGGCCTGATTTTGCGGTACGTGGAAAGGTGTAACAAAAGGTTTTATTGTTCCCCCGTAACTTTCCCCAGTACTTTACTGTAGGGCCGGGTCAAAAGTGTAGGGGTTATCCCATCAAGTCTCGGTCAGTCTGGCCGCCGTTGCAGTCACCAATTCTATATTTTTCGCGGACCTGTGAACCGATCTTTTGTGAGGGCGACAGAAGCTAAGCAGCTCTAAGCGACAACATGGAGGCTGCTTTGACAGCCTCGCGTGCGGGCCGACACCATGTCCTGACCGATTTTGTGGTCTCTAATCTTTCTTTTTGATTTTTTTCCCCCTTTAATTTGTATTGCCTCGTGCCTTCCTTTTCTTTGTAACTTTTTCGCCTTTTCGCTTGAAGCTCTTTCTTTCACTTCTTGTTTGTGAGTCTTTTATCTTCATGGTCAAATGCTGTGTTGAGCTTAGGCCAGGTATGAAGGCAAGGAGCTGCGTTTCTACCACGAAGATTTGGGAGATTCTGGTGCCTATGCAGTCGCCAAGGGACTGCAGGTCAGACTGACACAAAGAGGCATTACATCTGCAGTCAGGACTACAGCTAGTTTAAGACAGCGGAAGGGAAATTTTGTGAAATGTTGGTGTTTGGTAAAGGTGAAAGTGGTGAATAAGTATGTGTGTACATGTGTGTTTGTTTATGTGATTATGTGTCTGTGTGTCTGCCTGTGTGTCTGTCTGTCTGTCTGTCGCTCTCTCTCTCTCTCTCTCTCTCTCTCTCTCTCTCTCTCTCTCTCTCTCTCTCTCTCTCTCTCTCTCTCTCTCTCTCTCTCTCTCTCTCTCTCTCTCTCTTTCTCTTACTCTCTCTCTCTCTTCTTCTTCTTCGCTTTTATTGAGAGAACAATTTTACAATCGGGCTCAGGGAACGTCCACGTGAAAAGTATAGCTAGTAAGTTATACCTTTATCTAAGGTGGAAACCTAGTTATTCAGTTGATCGTATTAAAGGAAAATATTAAATTTGTATTTAGCGGCTCGGTGTTATATATATCTAGTATTAATATTATTAATATTAATATTTATGTTTAGATATGTTCAGTAGTGATAATATTATAATATGATATGAATATATATGTTATTGTAAAAGTGTAGTAGTTTATGTCTGGCGGCCCCCCTCTCTTTTCTTTTTCGTGAGAAAAAGTGAAAGAGAGAGGAGGAAGTTGGGGCTGTGCGTGGTTGACCATATACGTTGGCTGATCCGGGGAGTTCTCCTTCAAGTAGCAGACAGGGGAGCAAACTTGTTGTTCCATCGTTTTTTTTTTTTTTTTTTTTTTTTTTTTTTTTTTTTTTTTTTTTGCGAGTGTTTATATTTATAGATATTATGATGTTTGTTGATGTTTGAGTAGGTATGTCATTAGTGCTGTTTTGAATGGTTTTATTTTTGTTTCATCTGTTATATTTTTTGGGATTGATTTCCATTGATCAGCGAAGATCTTGGTGAGATATGGGTCTTTGTGATTGACAAAGAGGCTGCTTTTAGTTGAGTATCGCGTTTTGTATGAATGTATGGTATTGATTGGGGTAAAGGTGTTATTGTGGAGTGGTCTGTTGAGGTGTTTTTTAGGGTAAATGAATGGGTGATTTTCTATGCATACACGGAGTGTATATAGGTGGGTGATGTCAAGTAGTTTCAGTTGGTTTAGTATTGGTTTGGTGTGCGCGCGGTAATGTGTTTTTGCAATTATTCTGATTATTTATGTATTTTTATGAGTGGTTGTATGTATTTCTTTTTGTTGTCATGCGTCCCCCAGATGGAGATGTTTTGTATGAGGTGTGGGTATATGTGTGTGTAGTATAATTGTTTCATTGTTTTTATGTTTAGATATCTTTTAGCATAAAGCAATGAGTTGATTGTGGGTTGGAGTTTACGGATTATGTTATTGATGTGTTGATCATATTTAAGGTTGTGTTGTAGTGTTATTCCCAGGAGTTTTGCATGTTTGCATTGCTCGAGGGTGTGGTTGTTTATTGTTATTGTGATATCTTGTTTTGTTTTGTGAAAAATTGTGTATGTTGTTTTTGTTGGGTTCGGTACTAGGTTATTAGAGTGGAAGTAATTTATTAATTTTGTTATTTCTATTTGTGTTTTTTGTTGTAGGTCTGTGGGAGTTTTGGATGTTATTATGAGTGTTGTGTCGTCTGCATATGTATATACTGTTCCTTGTTGTATGATATTGATTATGTCATTGATATAGAGTAGGAAAAAGGTAGTTGATAATGTGCTTCCTTGTGGTATGCCGTGTGTGATGGTGCGTTTGTAAGATTTACCATATTGTGTGTGGACCTCTTGGGTGCGGTTCGAGAAGTAGGATGCAAAGAATTGGACTGTTTCTTCGTTGAAATTAAAATTTCGCCGAAATTTGTCCAGTAGCTTTGAATGCTCTACTGTGTCGTACGCTTTTGAGAGGTCCACATACAATGCTAGCACTAATTCTTCTTTGTCTTTATGTTTTTGTATTTGGTTTATTATTGTTTGGATTGTCATGGTTGTGTTTGAGTTAGGTCGGAATGCGTATTGTGTGTGTGATATTATGTTATGTTTTGTTAGGGGGTCCATTATTTGTTTATTTATTATCGTGTCAAACACTTTAGCTATTATGGGTAGTAGTGATATCGGTCTGTAGTTGGCTGGCATGCTTGTGTCACTTGCTTTTTATAGTTCAATTACTTTTGTTGTTTTGAGTGCATCTGGGTATTTATTTTCGTTTATGGCTTTGTTGAGAAGGTTGGTGAGTATAGGTGTGAGGGAGGCATGCATGTCTTTTATAAGTGTTGGTTTTATTTTATATATGTCCTCTGCTTTATCTCTGTTTATGTTTTTAAGTGTTTTGTTTACAATGTCTTCTGTTGTGTTATGTAGTTTGAAGCTTGGGTATGTTTGTTTGTTTTCTTCCGCTTTCTCTTCTTGTTGTTGTTTATGTTCGATTGTTGGTATGCTGTTGCTTGTTTTTTTGCCTATTGTTATGTAATGATCGTTGAGTGCGTTTGCTATTTCTATTGGGTCTGTGTATGTTTTGTTGTTGTATTGTATTGTGGTTGGTGACACTCTCGGTGGTTTGTTGTTAGGTACTAACTCTCTGAGTTTTCTGTGTTGTTTCTTTGGGTTGTTTTTATTTTCTTCTAGCGTCTTCATTATTTCGTCTTTTTTGGCTTTGTGTATTATTTTGTCGACTTTGTATTTCTGTAGTCTGTATGTTTGTTTGTTTTCTGCTGTCGAGTTATCTCTCCATTTTTGATATAGTAGGTGCTTTTTTCTTATTTGCCTCTTTATTATGGGGTTGCACCAGCTCTTTCTTCTATTACTTTGTTTAGGCTTTCGTTCGAAGTGTTCTATAACTTTTGTTATTGTTGTTTGTATGTATCTACACTTTTGGTTTGTGTCGCTGTTTTCTGTGTTGTCTTGTGTGATGTATTCTAACTGTGTTTTGAGGTTTGCTAGGATTGTGTCTTTGTTTTTCTCATATATGCTTTTGGTGAGTGTGGGTGTGTTGTTTGTGTCTGGTTTTTTGTGTGCGGGTGTGTATTATTGCGTATATGGGATGATGGTCTGATACGCATGGGCTTATGATGTTTGATTCTATGTTAGCATTAATGTTAGTGATTATCATGTCTATGAGTGTGTGGGATGTTGTGTGGACCATGTCGTGTCTCGTTGCTTTTGTTATTGTAGTGTAGAGGTTGTTGTGTATCATTAGGTTTTGAAAATCTGTGTGTGGTTTATGTATGTTGTCAAGTAGGTTGTAGTTAATGTCGCCTACCAGTGTTATTGTGCTTGTGGGTGTTTTGTGTAGTATGCTGTTTATGTTATTTTGTAATGCGTGTGTGAATTGTTTGTCTATGAGTGGGCGTCTGTACATACTTATTATTGTGTGTATTGGTTTATTTTTAAGTTTATTATTATATATTCTTAGAGTTAGTGGTGTTTTGCATGAGTCCGATATGGTTTGTTTGTCGTCTATTGTGATGTGCATGTTGCTTTTATAATATATTGAGATGTCGATGTGATGTTTAGCTATGTATGTAGGGATAGGGAATGCGTTGTTACTGATTGATTGGTTGATGTAGTTATCTGTGAGTATGATGATGTCTGGTTGGAATGGTAGGAGTTGTAGGTGTGTGATTAGGTTTTGATAATGTGCTTTGAGGGAGTGGATGTTGGTGTGATATATTGTGAGTGTATTGTTGTGTGCGTTATTGTTGTTTTTATTGTTATTATTATTGTTATTATTGTTATTATTGTTGTTGTTTTTTATGTTCTTATTATATGTTTTATTTTTGTTATTTTTAGAGGTGAGAGACAGGTATGGCTTGAAGGATTGTGGGAGGAGGTTAGGGTGGACGAGATGATTTGGGGGTTTATTTTGAGAGCTCATTTAGGTGTTTGTGGGGATTTTGCTGTGCTGTGTGTTTGGTTTGCGGAGCATGTAGAGGTCTTTGATTATGCTTATGTCTTCTTCTGTTTTGATTATCAACCTGTGCTCCCTTGTCTGGTCCTTGAAGAAAACTTCCCCGTCTCTTGTCCACACGTAGATGGTTGTGCCAGTAGCCTCAACTAGTTCCTTCTTGAGCTTGATCGCCTGTTTCAGAAGCATGAGTGTGTTTGGTGGGAGGCTTTCATTGATAAATATTTTGAATGTTTTGTTTGCAAGATGTGTGTCTTTCCAGTTTACTGTGTCGTGGGTGAGGGGCTGGAGTGGGTCGTGCTTTTTGAAGTGCGTTTTGAGGTTGTTTGAGCTAAAGCGCACTATGATAGCTGGTGGTTGTTTGGGTTCCTCTCTCATGGGTTTTGTGCTCTTTGCTCTGAAGCATTTCGTGATATCTCCCTCTTGGTATGGAATTTTTTTGCATCCATCATGGCTTTCACTATGTTTAGTGTGTTTTCTTTGGGTTGGTATGGTATGCCTGAGATGCTAAGCTCACATGTTGGGTCTCGTTGGTTTTGTTTTTGGTTCTCTGTCTGTTTGCGTTCTAGTGGGTAGTTGTGTGTTTTGGTGTTTGCGTTGGCATGTATGTTTTTGAGTGACTGGGTTGCGTTAGTTGCACATTGACTATACATAGCAGGTGGTTGTGTTTTTGCGTGGCGTTCCTGCATTTCCTTCATCTCGTTAAGTCGAAGCTTAGTTTCGTTTATCTCTAGTCGGATTGAGTCTACGCTGGCCGTGAGCTGGTTGAGTTCCGCTTGGTGTGTTTGCAGTAGTTCCTTGTGTTTCTGGGCCGTTTTTTGAGTCTTCTCGATTGCTTGTACGTGGGTTTCGCTTTGTTGGTTGACACTGTCTTCGAGTTGCTTTGTTCGGCTGCCTTATGTTTCTAGTTTTCCGATAAAGTCTTTTATGTCCTCAACTTGTTGTTGTCGGGCTTGTTCGAACATGGGTTTGAGGATTTTTTCGAGCAAGGTGGCACTGAAGAGCGTCGCTGGTTCGAGTGCTGTTTCGTTGTTGTTGTTGTTGTTGTTGTTGTTGTTGTTGGTTGGTTCATGGGTTGTGTCGGCGTTGTCCGTTAGAGTGCTGGTGTTGACGGTTTCAGGTGTTGAGTTTGCGTCGTCATCGGGGGGTTGTTCTGTTTCCTCGTTGTTGGGCGTCTTGTTGGTAGCTTCGGGTGGTGTGTTGTTGGGGCTGTTGACGTCTTCTTCGTTGTCGTCTTCCTCGTCGCTCCAGTCCCTTTGCACATGTACACTGTTGGTGGCTCCATTTCCTTTTTTGCTGAGTTTGTTGGCTTTTTTTAGCCGCTTTTTTTCCTTGCGAGAGAGGGTGATAGTTCCGTTGTTTGTTTCGGATGTTTCTTCCTGGGTTTCTTGGGCTCTTTGTGGGCTTTTATGCGTTTTTCGTTTCTTTGCTTGGGTCGCCATTTGCCACAATGTTGTAACGTCTCTCTCTCTCTCTCTCTCTCTCTCTCTCTCTCTCTCTCTCTCTCTCTCTCTCTCTCTCTCTCTCTTAGTTTCTCTTCTCTCTTGTCTTGTTGTCCCACATTAAAGTGTTCATGTGTGCTAGATGTATGTTGGCATGATGTGTATGGTGCCTATGGGCACATATGTATATGTGTATGCATGTTTGTGTTGTTTGGTTATGTTGAGAGGGGGGGGGGGGCGGGGGGGGGGGGGGGGAGAGTGAGAAGAGAATTAGAGAAACTAAGAGAAAGAGAGACACACATGTACACATAAACAAACACACACACATACTCATTCACCACTTTCACCTGTGCCGAGAAGGATGGAGAAAAAAATATAGCTAAGTATGCAATCAAGAGGTTTGGGGCCTGCAGAAGCGGCTATTTTGGCTGAATTCTTGATGGTCTATAAAGTTCAGTAAGATAACATTTTGAAAAATGCATGTGCCAACACACACATATTGTTCATGATTCTTGCTTTTAGTCGAACGTCACACAAAAATGTTTTTTCACACATGCTACTGCTGGCGTAGGTAGCATTTATTAAAAAATATTGATATTTCTTATGCAGGTGAACAACACTTTGCAGACCCTCGATCTCTATAACAATGACATCGGACCCGATGGCGCCGAAGCTATTGGCAAGGCGTTACAGGTACCTTAAGCATATTTGCGATCGCAGCAGCACCTTCAGGGCCAATATCATTACCCGATACGTCCAACGTTTGCAATTTATATCCCTTATTTTCCTGTCAAACAATTGTTATTTCTTGTATGCTACCCGCGCGCGGTAGCAAAGACACAAAGTTGTGTGTATGTGTGGTCAAATTAGGTGAACACAACTGTTCAAACTCTTAACATAGGCTACAACAATCTCGGCGACAAAGGCGCTGCACTGATCGCAGAAGCAATTAAGGTCTGACCTCCAAAGCCTTCCCGATGACAGCTCCATCAGGGCCAATATTCTTGAAGTTGAGGTTGAGGGTAGTAGTGCTTTTGTTGACCTGTACCCAAACATCAACATTTCATCCATGCTACCGCGCGCGGTAGCATTTGTGTGTGTATATGAGAGAGACACAGCGAGTTATTGAGTGTGTGTGTGTGTGTGTGCGTGAGAAAGAGAGAGAGAGAGAGAGAGAGAGGGAGGGAGAGAGAGAGAGAGAGAGGCTGCGATGAAACTTTATGATTGCGTAATTCTCAGGTGAACAACTCGTTGAAGGAATTGAGCCTCTGGAACAACGACATTGGTCCAGAAGGTGCAAAAGCGATCACGGCCGCGCTTGAGGTACCTTTAGTGCTTCTCCAATAACTTGCGCTCCCGCATCTCCGATATAGTCCCATCCCAGATGTATCTCACGCAGAATCTTGTTAACCTACATGGTCATGAGCAGGCATTGTAAATGCTCTCTCTCTCTCTCTCTCTCTCTCTCTCTCTCTCTCTCTCTCTCTCTCTCTCTCTCTCAGTGTCATGCACACACACACACACACGCACAGACACTCACTCTGTTTCTCTCTCATATGCACACACAAACGCTACCGCGCGCGGTAGCACTTTTTCAATCATGTTTTGTTTGTGTGAGTGCAGGTGAACAAGATGCGCTCTCTCTCTCTCTCTCTCTCTCTCTCTCTCTCTCTCTCTCTCTCTCTCTCTCTCTCTCTCTCTTAGTTTCTCTTCTCTCCTCTTTCTCCATCCGTCTCGGCACAGGTGAAAGTGGTGAATAAGTATGTGTGTGTGTTTGTTTATGTGTACATGTGTGTCTCTCTTTCTCTTAGTTTCTCTTCTTCCCTCTTTCTCTATCCTTCTCGATTCTCTAATTCTCTTCTCACTCTCCCTCCCTCCCCCCCCCTCTCTCAACATAACCAAACAACACAAACATGCATACTCATATACATATGTGCTCATAGGCACCACACACATCATGCCAACATACATCTAGCACACATGCATCACTTTAATGCGGGACAACAAGACAATATAGCTAAGTATGCAATCAAGAGGTTTGGGGCCTGCAGAAGCGGCTATTTTGGCTGAATTCTTGATGGTCTATAAAGTTCAGTACGATAACATTTTGAAAAATGCATGTGCCAACACACACATATTGTTCATGATTCTTGCTTTTAGTCGAACGTCACACAAAAATGTTTTTTCACACATGCTACTGCGCGCGGTAGCATGCAAGAATGTCAGCATTACACTGTGAATGATATTAGGTGAACACTAGCCTTGCTACACTCATCCTCTACAAAAACAAGATCGGCGACGCAGGCGCAGCAGCAATTGCAAAGGCCCTGCAGGTATCTTAAGCGCGTCTGCAAACGCTGCTGCACCTTGATCTCTAATGTTGTTGCTTGCTTGCAATATTTAGAGTCTGCAGAACCTTTTTTGCCTGCAGTGACGTCACAAATACAATTTGTTAGACATGCTACCGCGCGGGTAGCACTTTTCACTGGTATGTTCTAACTGCATATTAGGCAAATAATAGTATTCGCAGCATCGACTTGAGGAACAATTACATTGGGGATGAAGGCGCCAAGGCGATCGGCCTAGATCTTCAGGTACCTTCAGTGCTGCTACGATTTCCTTAGCTCCATCAGCACCAATCTTTTGTTTTCAAGCGACAAAGTTTGCATCACCTTGTTCACCTGCACTCATACAAACAAAACATGATTGGAAGCGTGCTACTCGCGCGGGTAGCATGTGAAAGACAAGCTTGTGGGTTGTTTAGGTGAACTCAACCCTCACCGCTATCGATATTGGCGGCAACGGCATCGGAACGCAAGGTGCGCTGTCAATAGCAGATGCTATCAAGGTACCTTCAGAGCTTCGCCAAAGGCACTCACACCTTCAGCTTCAATATTGTTACCTTGCATGTAGAGCTCTCGAAGCGAAGTATTCATCTGCATGCAAAAATAAACTTGTTAGAGATGCTACCGCGCGCGGTAGCAACACATGTATCAATATATTGGGCTTCATAGGTAAACCAAACCCTGAGGGAGCTGAATCTACTATACAATAGTATTACTGATGACGGTGCCCACGCAATCGGAGAAGCTCTTAAGGTACCTGCAGTGCTTTTGCGATTTGCTTCGCTCCTTCTGATCCGATGTCGTTGTATTGCAACGAAAGAGAAGTTAAGCTGGTGTTCACCTAACACATATTCATGATAAATATTCTGCTACCGCGCGCGGTAGCATTTGTCTGCGTCTAAGAGAGAGCCACACAGTGAGTGAAAGTGCCTCTTACAATCACAATCATGTATTTCCAGCTCGTTCATGGCGCAAGCAAGAGCAAAAGCAGTACAAACAAAGTTACACAAGCATCAGACGATTCATTACGCACCGTGAGTAAAGAAGCCATAATAATGGCGTCCAAGGCACCGTAGCCCTTGCCTGATAAATTCATGCTTTTTGTCTTCCCGTCATGAAAGGACGCAACAGGGATCCAGTCGCCTTGGATGTATATGCGCTCGATGCTCTGGTTGACCTAATGTGCAGGACCATCCAAGCGTGACGTCAGTGGATTTGCGAGGCAACAACTTGAGCGTGGAAAGCGGCTTGACGTTGGCGGCCGTGGCCAAGCAAAATCCGCGCATCAAAGAGATGTGTGAGATGCCGCTTGATTCACTGCGCGAGAACAAGACAACAGAGCTAAATCTGAATCAAAAATGTCTTGGCCCTGCAGAAGCAGCTATTTTGGCTGAATTCTTGAAGGTCAGTATGAAGTTCAGTAAGATACTATTTTGAGAAATGCATGTGCCAAAATACAAACTTATTTTTCAATGGTTTCTTGCTTTCCGTCGAACGTCACACAACAAATTATTGTCTCACATATGCCACCCGCGCGGCGCGGTAGCATTAGCATTAAAGTGATGCAATGATGTGTATGTATTGTGTATACTTGTGTAGGTATGTATATTTCCTTTGAATTATGCCTGAGCATGCATGAATGCGTATAACGTATACGTATGTTAGCATCCGAAAATGTGTTTGTGTGTGATACAGGAGAACAATAACAGCAAGCTCTCAAGTCTTGATATTTCACACAACAACATCGGTCCGCAAGGTGCTAAACATATTGCAGAAGCCATCCAGGTAAGACCTTCAGAGCATCAGCAAACGCCTTTGCTCCTTCCACTCCGATCCTCTGTTTATCGCTTACAAAAATGCTTGCTGCAACGCTTAGACTCGTAAGCGGTAGCATTTGTGTGTGTATCTGAGAGAGAAACAGTGAGTGAGTGAGTGAGTACTAGTGTGTGTGTGTGTGTGTGTGCGCGCGCGCGCGCTTGTATGTGTATTTATCTCTCTCACTCTCTCTCTCTCTCTCTCTCTCTCTCTCTCTCTCTCTCTCTCTCTCTCTCTCTCTCTGTGTGTGTGCGTGTGTGCGCGCGTGCGTGTGTGTGTGTGTGAGCGAGAGAGAGAGAGAGAGAGAGAGAGAGAGAGGCTGCTTGTGTGTGTATGCATGTGTGTGTGTGTGTGTGTGAGAGAGAGAGAGAGAGAGAGAGAGAGAGAGATGGCGCCAAATTCACCGTAGCCCTTGCATGATAAATCTAGCTTTGTTGTCTTCCCGTCACGGAATGACGCGACAGTGATCCAGTCACCTTAAATGTATCCGCGGACTCCATATTAATTTTCTCTAGCCTTCATTCCAGCCCTGCATTCACTTGCGTGTAATATTGAATGGCTTTATTTTCAAATTAATTTCGTGTATATTTTTTTCAATCTATGGTTGTTTTTGCTATGCAGAATAACACAACCCTCACGAAGCTGGATGGAATAGAGAACAAGAAGGCGTTGAGGATTGTCGAGGTCGGACCTGAGCGCTTCCCGTGTGCGTCCCGTCTTGTGTCTTACCTTAGTCTGACTGATGTGTGTAAATTAGAAGTATGCATTACATTATAGATTGATTGGCAACTTGCAATATTGCATCTGACTGTAAATTAGAAGTATGCATTATAACATATTATAGATTGATTGGCAACTTGAAATAGACATTTAAAATTATATTAAGCGGGGGTCAGTGTGAAATCTCTACAAGATATGTAACAAAGAAACATCCTCGATACATATCAGTCATGTTGGAAGTAGTTGCAGGACTATTTGTTGTAACAGCATCAATTTGTTATGTTTGTTATTTATTTGAATTCCAGTCTAAAATAGCATAAGTTTGATAACAATATAGACTAAGACCATAATATTATCTTTCAAATGTATGTGTCTAACGATATATCTATATGTACATGTGTATTATGCACGTCTATGTATGTGCAGGCAAGCACGCATGCAACTCTCTATTTATCCATCTCTCTATTCATCCATTTGTTAATTAATCATCATAGTATATATATATATATATAAGTTATATATATATATATATATATATATATATATATAAAAGTTAATATATAACATAAACATAGAAAGTGACAGTAATAGAAGTAGCAGACAAGCACCTAAGTTGTCACTTGTTTATTTTTCTTTCCAGACAAATCGATCGCGCGTAACCGAGCTGGAGGAGCTTTGCACTCGGGTCTTAAGCTCAGTTTGATTTTGAATTTTTGCAGTCGCATTTGTGTGCGCTAGAGAGTTTGTGTGTAATATTGTGTGTGCGTATTGACTTGAAGCATTGCCTTGTTGCTAGGGAGCAGCGCGTGTCCGAGTAGTGGGGCCTGCTGACAACACAGTCCTTTTTGAGAAGGTGAACTCCCAACTATCAGACTGAAGTATAGTAGATTATACATGTTTATATGTTAAGCTTGCATAACTTTCAACGGCAACAGCAGAAACATAGCGTAAAAATAGTAATATTTTAATTTAATCACTCATTTTTGTAAGTGATCAGTATAGTCACGAGGTCTAGTGCTTGTTCAGCAATTGTCGTTTGTTGCTTAGCATAAAAGTTAAGCAATTTTCGTTTGTTGCTCAGCATAAAACTTTCATTCGTTTTACATGTTTACATGTTACAACATCAAGGCCTGTATTCATCACGCCCTACTATCCGTGGCTGATATGCCAGGGAACCGATCTACAAGAGCTAGTCTTGCAGTCCTCGAAGATCACTCATCAGCCTTCTTTCCGGCAGCTCCTTCTCTGGATTGCGGTTGGCCAGCTTTACTCATATCGTTTGCATATTACGCAATATTGCTGTGTTATGTCGTAGTAATACGTATGACTGTCATTGTGATTTTCATTGGAAATGTTACAATATAATAATACAATTTCATATGATACAATATGCTATAATAATTTGGTTTTGTGTATTTTAGCTTATGCTTGTTCCTTGCTAGTCGTAACCTAGCATGTAGATGTAATTGAGTGAGGAAAGCACATAAATTTTGGTAATCAAAGGATCAAATAAAGACAGGAAAGCATATCCTTAAAAGAAAAAAAGAATCAGATGAGCAAAGAAGGGAAAGATATCCTTTGAGCTAAAGAATCGCTAAAGAGAAAGCGAGAGACAAGGCAAGCAGATACCGAATGTCACAGGTAGGTTTTTGAAAATTCTCATCTGTACAGCTTTATTGAGCTTACATGCACAAAGATGTCATGTTTGCTGATACATTGCAGAAACACCGGCAGCTGCGGCGCTTGCGACTCAACGCGATCGGCTTGACAGACGACGACTTGACACTGCTAGTTTCTAGCGAAGACGGCTTAACATTTCTAGAGGAGCTGGATCTGCGTGCAAACTTGTTGACGACGGTCCCAGCCGAGCTCGGAGACGCCAAGCGCTTTCGTAAGCTACAGAAGCTACTGGTCAGCCGCAATCCAGGTACATTTCACATGCAGTCACTTGAAATCCTCTTAGCTTAGATAATATGATGTATTATCTGCAACCAAATCTATGGTCTTCGATTTTGTCTCGTGACGTCATAGAGCTCCTGAAACGGGATGATGAGTTGGGAAGACGGGCGCGCAGTGACGTCAACGTCTTTGGCGTGGACGCAGGAATTCAAGTATGTTAATATCGCCAACCTTAACTTGGCAGCTTAGGAGGGATACAACCTTAGATCTTGTCGTGTGCTGCTCAGGTGCTGCAGCTGTTGCGACTCGGAAGCTCAAAGCTAAAACAAATACCGCGGACGCGGCTGCAGGTCAGAGAATTTCTATGTACTTTTGCGTAATTACCCAACAGCCTCTTGTTTGAACTTGCGCCACATGTTACTAGGCTTTACTTGTTCTCTGTCCACCACGCTGTCAGAAAGTACAAAATATAATTCTGGAATAATTCTTGGCTATTTGTCCCTCCCAGTGTTACCTCTTATCGAAAATGACCATGAAATTTACTTTGCAGTCCTTTCAATTGTTGATACTTGCGATTGATTGCCGCTGTCTGATCTGCAGTTAGTAACGGTGGGCAATTTCAAAGTGGGCAAGTCGACGCTGCTGGAGCGGGGCTGGTTAGCGCCTTCACTGACGCGCAAGACTGCCAAATGGAGTCGCCTGGAGCGGACTACCAGCGTGCTGCTCTTCAACTGCCTGGTGCATTCTCAACCCGATGAATATCCACTCGGAATGGCTTACACAAAAAATGCAACAGACAGTCAGTGAAGTGTTTCCAAAATGTCATGGCATAAAAGAGGGTGGATCTATTGACTGCAGCTTAGCAAAAGAAAGTACTCTTCGTTTCAGAAAACAATCTTCGCGAATCGTATTCGTGACTAACAGTGACGAATGCAATAAAATGTTTTACTTGTTCGGTAGAGACATACTATTATGCATACAATATCGGATATTCTAGAAATTTTCCCTTTGTTTGCTTTTTGATGTCCAATTGCGCATTGTTTGACGCACTGTGTGCAGGACTCAGAGGCGGGGCTGCATTGGATGGTGCGGGACCTGCCGGGCCAGCCCGAGTTCTACGCCACCAACCTGCACTTCTTGTCGGCCGACTGCGCTGTCTTCCTACTGGTCTGCAAAGCCACCGATGACGAGCGCACCCGGGAGCAGCAGCTGAGGCTTTGGCTCAGTGCGTTGTAAGTTCCTTCGGATCAAGAGAATTTCCCTCTGTCCATGAAAAAAAAAAAAAAAAAAAAAAAAAAAAAAAAAAAAAAGACTTCTGTACGCAAGCATTCAGTACAGTCGCTCATTTAACAATTTAAGTACGATTGTAATTTCATACTAACTTCATCAAACTGCATATCGTGAAACTGAGCAAAGGTTGTAAATGTTCCAAATGAAATACTCTTTTTCAATCATGACTACATTCAATCCCCCTGCCGCACCTATTCCTCCCCTCGATTGTGTAGAGATTCGCTGGGCGCATACCATCGCGCCTGTTGCACGGTGTTGGTTTGCACACATCAAGACCAGCTGGAGCCGCCTCAGCTGCAGCGCACACAGGAGTGGCTGCAACAGGTTGGCACGTGCACATTGTTGAAAATTGTAAATATGTTGAAATTATTGTTTTTATTGATACATCGACATTGCAACCCTGGCTCTACTAATCTATTTTCCTACTACTACTACTACTACTAGTACTGCTACTACTACTACTACTACTACTACTACTACTACTACTACTACTACTACTACTACTACTACTACAAAAAAAAAAAAAAAAAAAAAAAAAAAAAAAATCAATGTGCAAAAATATTATTTCAAAGGTATCCCAACATTTTCAAGTATGTCCTTGATTCATTTGGAATCATGAATGTGTATGACGACTGTGTATACGTTCTTAGTCCATTGTAACATACATGTATGACTTTTAGTCGAGTATTGAAATCTATTGCACGAGTCTTTCCCTCCTGGCAAGCTGTTTTACGCTGAAATCGAAATAATTCACAGCGGTCTGGGCTGCTGTAGCTTGCCCCAAGACTGAGCTCGGAATTCAAGCATGCGCACCTGGACGCTTCGGGCATGCTAGTGGACTGCGAGACTGAAAAGGCGCCCGCGATGCTGAAAGATCTCCGGAAGCGCGTTGCCCGAGCCGGTCGCAACTTGCTCAGGTCCAGCATGAGTGTGTTTTGGATAGCGCTTTACCCCCTGTCCAAATCAGCCGCGAACTTGGAGGCAAAAATGGCATTTTGTACTTGATTGATTTCTATGTCGTGTGCGCAGCATCCCGGATCTTGCGAACGTGCCTGAGTTTTTGGTGATGGCTCAAGATGGACTAGCAAAGTGGCGCAACAAACACCTGGTAGCTGAAACTCAAGTTACTACCAAGCTTCATAAAATTGTCAAAGTGACTTCATAATTTTGAAATGATGTTTTGCAAATGTTTCAGACGAAGTGGCACGCGTCCTATGCAGAGGCTTTAGAGATAATAAAATCTCTTCTTCCCACGAGCGCTCCTGAGGTGATTGTGAAGACATTATTCTGATGTGGCTGCATACAATTTGAACAACACCCACGAACAAATCTATTACTCATACATATATAACTATTTCATATATATGTATAACTTACGTCGTCCTGTACAGTGTTACGAATTTCATGCAAAGTATATGCATTATGTTTCATTATTGATGTTGCTCTTCTATACAGCTGGTGCTTCGGGAACTGATCTACCAAGGCGATGTGATGGAGTTCGGAACTGAGCTCGTGCTCAGGTGAGTGCACTAGACAATCACCCGATGTATTGTTACTACAATTGAGCTCGGTTAATGCCGGCTCTATGACTGCAATTATTCTTTTACTTCTGTTTTCGATTCACACTATGTTAATATTTTTATTTCGCTGGGTATGGGTGTATCAGCGTGAGATTGTAGAGGAAGAGTTTGGGATCTACACTGCTATCTGTAGCTTTCTTGAACACATTTTCCTTGCTCTGTGTGTATGACAAGTATATGAAACACAATGCATTGGTAGACTTTGACGAAAACCTTTTTGATGACTGTTTAGTTGGCATTTGCGTATTGATATTGTTACTATTGCACTTGTGTTGCCTTTGTGCAGTCCGCTTTGGCTTGCTCTTGCTCTGGCAGTCATTGTTCGGCCCCACGGGCATCCGTTCTTCGGTTAGTATTATATTATTAGTGTAGTCTTTGATGTTCTTATTGTTGTTGTTGTTGGCTTAGTAGTAGTAGTAGTAGTAGTAGTAGTAGTAGTAGTCATAAGGTCAATCCAAAAGGAGACACCTTATTCTGAATCATGACACAGGCTTGAAGACCAACCGAGGAGGGGTATCTCGCCAGGATATTCAGAAAGCTCTACTGGAAGAACGCTGGCCCGCCTCCATGGTGCCTACGCTTTCGGAACAAGAGACATCGGAAGCGGCAGACGATGCTGCTATTGACACCAAAAAAAATGCCAAGCGAGCTTCTCAAGCTGACCGCAGAAAAAGCAAAACGGGCAAATGTGAAGTCTGTAATAAGGCGTGGACGTTGGCTAGCATACACCATTACTGCCTTGAGTGCAATAGAAATGTGTGCTCTGGTTGCTCCCAGTCGATTTCTCGTAAGCGGCTCTGTCTGCATTGTAGATTCGGACCAAAGCTTGCCAAGGAAGAAGACGTTCCTCAGGTTGTAACCCGCGACACCTTAGCATGCACCATCCATTATCAAGTTGCAGATGCATAAAATTGAACGTTTTCATAGTGTAGTTATAGGAAGGGACCTATGGCCCTCTAGATCCTCCGTTTTATCTTTCGTTTGCATCTCCACTGACGTGTAGGTATTGCGATTCCTGCAAGTGCTCGATGTGATTGCACCCCTCAGCCACAAACCGGAGCCGCTGTCTGCTGCGACGCCAGCACCAGAACTTACAGAAGACTCTCAGGCTGCAGCCGCACCGCCCCCTCCACTGTTCCGCCAGCCATCCTTCGACATCAGCAGCGCAGAGCAAATTATGATTCCCAGCAGCGTGGGCGAGCGATACTCTGGCGTCATCTTCGCGCCTCGGGACCTGCGTCTCGGTTTCGGTGAGCGCTGCTTGGCGGCAGGGGTCAAGTTCTCCCAGCGAAAGACTACGGAACTACTATTCCCACCAGGCTTCATGGCTGTGTTGGCCGCCCGACTCCTAAGTAAGAAACTGGGCCCTGAGGTATGGTGCGAAGAACCTAGTGGATACCTCCTGACAATGTGTTTTCTTTTGTATTGTCTAATGATGTAAAAATCTTCGAAAATCTTGTGCTTGCTGTGCAACTTGTGTGCTCAGCGTTTGGCAATCTACTTCGGCACGCACGAGTTCTGTTTCCGAGAGGTGGACCAGCCGCACCCAGGCGACAAGGGAGCGGTGCGTGTGGTGCTGGACGAGCAAGGACGCGAACTTTTCCTGTCAGTCTATATGAGTTACAACATACATTTGCAAGCTGTGTTCAACTGCAGATAATTTGGCTAACATTGCTTGATGTACTTGTGCATCCATGTAATATGACGCTGAAATAATTTATCAGCACCTGTGCAAAGATCGAAACTGTTAATTTGCATAGATTGCAGTCATCATTGCAGTCAGTTCCATGTTTGTTGGTTCACAGGTGTGTGGCGGGTTCGAAGGGCTTCTTGTTTCACTACGCGTCCAGCTTCGTTCAAGAGGTGCTCACAGTGCTTCGCCTTCCTCGCTGGGGCCGCGCAGAAGAATCGGCCTGTGTCGCACACTTGCTCTGCCAGAACTGTGTTCTGAAAGGACGAGGCCCTGCCAGGGACACGTCCCAGGCTGGCGATGAGATCTGCGAGGTGCTGGACGAGCAGCCATGGGCGACCGGGCGCGAGGGCTTGAGTGTGCTTTGGGGCTTGAGCAGGCATGATGATGTGCGTGGCCAGCAAGCAAAGGCTGGTTGGAGTTTTTTTCTGAGCCACTCACACATAGATGAAGACGCCAAACTGATCGCCAATGAGCTGCATGATTCGCTTCGCAAGGTAGGCAGACCTTGCTGGCAGGACGGGGAGGAGGACAACAAACGAAACGTCAATGATACAGAAAAGCTTAAGGCAATACGGACTTCGGACGTCTTCATCGCGGTTGTGACCGACAACGGACAGAACAGCTACTTTTCGCAAGCAACATGCCAAGAAGAGATCCGCTGTGCCGTGGACGCGGGCAAAGTCATCGTTCCTGTTGTGCGCAGAGACGACAAGCCCGAAATTGTGAAGCTAATAGAAAAGGGCAAAGAGCGAGGACTAGATCTTGGGGGCTTTGATTTTTGCACTTTCGACCGCAAGGATGAGGCGCTGAAAGACGCCAGTGTGAAGGAAATTGTGGCCAAAGTCAACGCTGCCTTTCTTGAGCAACACGGTTCTATGGTTTCTGGAAATGGCAATGAAAGTAAGCAGGGGAGCAAGCAAGACAGCACACGCTTGGGAAATGAAGCAGGGCCAGAATGGCCGTCAGGAGAGTGCTATGTCTGTGCTATAGACGCAATCAAGCTTGAACAGTATGCGCCGGATGTTGGTTGGGACTTCTTCTTGAGCCACACTCAGAGAGATAAAGCAGCCGTAGTGATCGCGGATCAGCTCTACAATTCGCTAGGTAAGATGGGCAAGCCTTGCTGGCTGGACGTGGAGATGGAAAAGCGAGACGAGAAGGCAATGGAATCGGGAGTACAAAAATCGAAAGCATTCATCGCCATCGTGACAGACGACGGAAAGAATAGCTACTTCTCGCGGGAATTCTGTAGGAAAGAGGTGCGTTGGGCACTAGCCGCAGGCAAGGTCATCATCCCTGTCGTGAGCAGGGATGACCATTCGAAGATTGAGCAGTTTAAAGCAGAAGCCAAACGTCATGGCCTAGATTTCAGTGGCCTTGACTTCTGCACCTTTGACCGCAGCACTCCGACCCTCAAACAAGCCAGCGTGAAGGGAATCGCGAAAAGACTTGCACTGGTAATATCAAAGTAGAATGAACCTTCTTGTCACGGTTGCAGCAGAGAAAAGAGGAGGGGGGGGGGGGGGGCGGACATGCGGCGCAAGATAATATATTAATATTAATAGTTTTGACGCTCGCATGCAAGCTCTTTATCAATATAACAAGACACAGTGATTTCATAAGGTACTAGTAATTTCTTTTCGCTTTAAATTTTCATTTTCTAACTCATGCTCTAATTATTTTCATTATATTAATATTATTAATAATGTCAACATAAAGCTTTCCATCTTGAAATCATAGACCATGATTTTGAAAGTTTAGATTACAGTGCCAAAAAGGTAATTAGTACTACAATACTAGTAATGATTCTTAGTATATAAATTAAAAGTTGATTAGTGAAAAAAGATTTCAGATCCGGCAGAGCAGAGATATTAATATGATATTCAAGCAGTAATAGATGACATGATGTAGTTAGCCTCCGAGTGGTTTTTGGCCAGGAGTGCATGTGTACTGAAGCAGTGGGGGGGCCCCGTCGCTATGCCCGTGCAGTTTATGTCACTTAATTTTACACAAAGCGGCCCATGGCACTATAGTTTTCATAATTAAAAAATAACTGTCGGCAATACTTTGATTAACCGGAAACAGGAGGCACCTTTACAGCTAAATACATTTACTTGACGCAGAGACAACTTTGAAGTTAATAAGAAAATCATAGTACGTGCACTGCTATATACAAGAACTTCAGTGATAAATTAAAGCAACTTGACTCGATGATGTATCACGTAGTATATAATAATGTTTTCTATTTTTGTATTATTAATAATATCTCTTGTTACAGTGACAGTGTTCAATATTTAATAATATAACAACTATCCGAGTAACGATTTGTAGAATGAGGAATACCTATATAACATAGAAGGGACTAATGTCTATGTGCCTATGCCTGGATTCCATGTGGCAACAGTAAATACAGGACTTCCGGAGCTGAAAAAAATAATAAAATAAAAAAAATTATTAATAATATTAATACATATTATCTTTTAACTATGTAAAAAAAGAATAATTTATTTTAAAAGTGTTGGAGGCGGCTGCATCAATTTCTGGAGAACACCGGCCCCTAGTCTGAAAAGCACTGGTTGCCACGTGGCAACAAACAAGTAGACTACTTCAAGGGCTCGAAAATCAAGTCCGCTGCTTTTTTTTTGCTGGTTTGCCGTTTTGTTTATGCCAGGCATGACACGTTCTGCCTTCACCGCTACACAGGGGCATGTCGGGGCCACAGGTGCCACAGTAATAGCTTGTGTAAGACGACTTGCTGACAGAAGAGGCATACAAACAAACACGACACCTACGCCTTTTGGGCTTCTCTATGCTATCATTATATGCTCTACCTGCCTCCTGTTTCTTTTTTGCTTTGTCCGACATGATTACTAGGGGGTACCTACGAAGTTCCATGCATTTTGGGATGATAGGTTGGGCAGGGGCATGGAGGTCAGAAGCGAGGGCATTGGGGGGTTGGGAATCAGGGGGTGCACCTTGCCTGAGGAGGGCTGCAGCAAGCACAGATTTGAAATACCCCGGCCTGTTGTCGCCCTTCGTCATGTTGAGGTTGGCCAAGGACGACTGGCTAAAAAAACAATAATGTTTGTAAGCGTTGGTGATAATGAAGTCCATCAAAACCATAAAATCGACCTTCTTCCAGTCATTCAAAATAAAAGACAAATTGAGAGAGTTTGACCCGTGGCGTGCGGAATTAAACATATCAACCGCATTAAAAGCAGAATAATAAAGGGCCACAGCCTCGCACCTGGGGACACGGGGCACAGACTGACTAAAACGAGCATTACGAGGCTTTCCAGGCAAGGTAGTGGAGCAGGTAGCAATAATTTGCTGCTGGTTGTGGTCGTTTTGGTTGACTGCCAATAGCTTCACCCCCTCCTTTTCGCATGTTGCAGAAGCTAAATCGCCCTTCCCCCCCCCCCCCCCTTCTACTGTGTAGAAGCCGCACAGGAAAGCCCACATGAGCAGTCTTCACCATTCCAACAAAATCGACCCCCCTTTTCTTCATCTCGACTGCTGTTTTGCAAGAAGCGAACCAAGAATCGCCGATGAAAATGCGACCTGTTCCCCACCACGGCTTGGATAAACAAAGGGTAGTGGCCGTCGTGACTCCAAACTCTTTGGCGAACTCCTTGTGTTTATCTCTGTCCTTACCCTCCACTATTTCCATGGCGATACAGACCCCCGTTTCGACATCGCACGCTGTATGATATTCCCTTCCAACAGGGATTGGCTTACGGGGGACACACATTTGGCCAGGCATACCTTCCCCTGTATATTGACCCATGCTCTCATCGATAGTAATTACCCCCCCCAGGAACGATTGCAGCCCTTGCCTTGGCGTCAACAGCTTCAGCGAATGCTCGAATTGGCAAAAAAGGATCATCATCAGTTGCAGGGGGGCCAGTACGTAGACATTTCAAAATGGTGTCGAAGCGATTCAGCGCCATATACTCACCAAAACCATCTCCTGACAAGCCATCCGTCCCCTCACCCTCCTTGGGGGCCCAGTGCGACCTTCTTCGACCCCTGTCTGCAATGGAAATGCGTACCAGCAGCCCCAAAAAAAGCCAGAACTCCTCAGTGGACAATGCTTTTGCTAAACCATTATTTTGTTGTTTTGCAAGCTCCTGGTTGGTGAGCTGAAGGATGGATGTTAAAGCCGACATGGGGAAAAAATGAAGAAAGTGTCTACAAACCGGAAAAACAAAAAAATAAATAAAAAATTTTGGCAATCACGCAAAATTTTGCACCAAAGCGGACACCATGATGACAAAAAAAAACAAACAAAACAAAGGGAGTTGAAATTAATTTTCATCACATTATTTCTCTGCAAAAAAAAACCAGACACATGTAAAAAAAGTGTATGGGGTATGGATGCAAACTGGAATAAGAAAAACAAAACGAAATGGCAAAGAAAGAGGAGGGGGGACGCGAGGGGGGAGATGTCAAACTTCTCTTCCATCGTAGACTTTGCCTTGTGGCGAGGACGATCTGCTCCCCAGTCCACTGCCTTGGGACCCACTTTCCAGTCAAAGCCCTTCCCCAACACATTTTGTTTCTCCTCCTCCACTTGCTGGGCTGTATAGGGGCTGGGGTTAAGAAAGGGAACAGCCTCATCCTCACCTCCCTCCTCCTCCTCCTCTTTTCCCTCACCCGCCTCATCCAGATTCTGTTGCTGTTTTTGTTCCTCCTCCTGTTCCTCCTGTTCTTCTTCTTCATCCTCCGAAACCTCCATCTCCACCTCTTTCTCCTCTGCATTCATGAACTTCAAACTCGACCCTGCCTGCCCAGGCTCTGGCTTCAAATGCTTCGTGAAGAAGTAATAATCCTTGCCATCAAAACGGAGCGTGGTTAAAGTCAACACCCCCAAAGCCACAATGTCCTTAAAGGTGGGATCGCCAAATTTCTTTTTTGCCCAAGCCCTCCCCAAGCGCACAACAGGGACTGAAAGGGTGTCTCCCACCTCCATCTTTTCAAAAAAAAAATCGTTATGTGGTGAATTTACGTGGAAAAAGTGCACTGGGAGGGGTCACCCTTCAATAGAAAAAAAAAATAACTTCAACTAAAAGTTTTGTCGAGAAATTTTACGACGCGCTTGTTAGGGACTTTTCCAACAGTTTTCTAGCGTTTTATTTATGAAAACAGCCACGGTTTAGTCGTGAGAATTTTTTAAAAATTAGTACTGAAAAATTGTTGCCACATGGCAACAAATGTTGCCACATGGCAACGCCAGGCACATAGACACTAAGTTCTCTCCAAGCCAAGGATAACCGACACTGAGACCGAAACATAAGAGTACAATAATGCCATTATATACCGTGTGGGTCGGCATAATCCCCTCTCCCCCTCGAGCGTGCCCTCGTCAGGGTGCGCGAGAAATGGAGTTAAGACCAGCGAAACCAAACCAGAATAAAATGTGTAAAATTATCTCGAAGTGATGGTCTGTGACTTGACCCCTCCCCCGGATAACTTGCACACCCAGTGTCACAGTATCCTAAATTCATTCATCATCCCCCCCCCACCTAGTGCCACGGTGAGTCTATACTACCCCCGGCCAGTTATTAATATTTCCACTTATACTTGGTCCGAATCCATTAATTTCTCCGACTGGCCTCACCGATTCCAGATGATCATTCTTTACACAAGTTTTCTAGTGTAAAATTTCCGACTCGAAAGAAAAATAGATACTTCAAGTTATCGGGGCCCACCCAAAAAGATTTTTCCTGAGCCCTCTCACTGGCATGTAAAATCGCAATTTGAAAAAAGTGACTGCTTCAAGTGTCGCTTGATGCCCCTGATCAGTATGATTTTTTACGAGCTCACTCGTGTAAAATTGCAAATTGCGAAAATTAAATGTTTCAAGTCGCCGCTTGATACCCCCGTTCAGTGTGATTTTGTACGAGCTCAGTCGTGTAAAATTGCCAATCGAAAATTGCCACGGAACTCTTGGTAATTTGAAAACAACGATCCCTTTCCATATCCGACCACTGGAATCCTGAAAATTGCTAATGAAACTCTTGAGAATTTGAAAACAACGATCCCTTTCCATATCCGTCCACTGGAATCCTGAAAATTACCAATGAAACTCTTGGGAATTTGAAAACAACGATCCCTTTCCATATCTGTCCACTGGAATCCTGAAAATTGCAAATGAAACTCTTGGGAATTTGAAAACAACGATCCCTTTCCATATCCGTCCACTGGAATCCTGAAAATTGCAAATGAAACTCTTGGGAATTTGAAAACAACGATCCCTTTCCATATCCGTCCACTGGAATCCTGAAAACTGCTAATGAAACTCTTGGGAATTTGAAAACAACGATCCCTTTCCATATCCGTCCACTGGAATCCTGAAAAGTGCCAATAAAACTCTTGGGAATTTGAAAACAACGATCCCTTTCCATATCAGTCCACTGGAATCCTGAAAATTGCTAATGAAACTCTCGGGAATTTGAAAACAACGATCCCTTTCCATATCCGTCCGCGTCGACCATGAAGGTTGCAAATTGAAATAAAAAACTTTTACCAACTTACGGCCCCAGGTGACGCTTTAGTCCCGGCGTGTAGCCCGGAAGTGACTCAAGACGTCGTAGAGGGAAGGCCCCCCGCCAAGCCTTGGATACCCCCCACCTCCGTCCCCCCGGCGCTATCACTCCATGCTTGAAACGACCCCGAGTACCACTTAGAAATCGACCCCCTACCCTATTGCCCCGTTCCGTATCTCTTAAGGGTTTTCCCCTTGGTTCGCCCAGTCTCCTCTCGTCTCCCCTTTCGGTCCCCCGCTTGGCATCCCCCTTCGTCCGCCCACGTCCTAGGATGCCTTTCCAATTCCCCTTGTCAGTCTTTCGATTCCATTCCAACCACCATCCATTCTATACTCTATCCATTTCTACCACTATCAGTTCTACCATCTATCAGTTCCTATGTCTATCCAACCTATAATCTCTCCATTTCTATGAATATCCACCCTATAATCTATCCATTTCTATAACTATCCATCCTATAGTCTATCCCCTCTCCCCCTACTCCCTCGTCCCCCATTCCATGTCGGCTCCCCGCGCCTTGGTTATGATTCGTCCATTAATATCCCTCGACCCGCATGCAGAGCGGTGAGTCTTTTCCCTCCCGGCGTTCCGCCGTCCTCGCGTCCCTGCGCGGCAAAATAAAATAGATACCATGAGTTGAATATGCCAAAGGTACCGTGGCTGTGACTGCCGTATAGGCCCGGTGCCCTCATCGGTACCTGTGAGTATATTTATATTTCCCCCTCCTCCTCTCTTCTTCACTCACTCTTCATCTCTAGATCTGTCTCTCATCGTTCATTCTCTCTTGCCGACCAATGTTATATTCGTACCCTGTACGTTTACCCTTGTTATGCCACCGCAGGCTGAGGGTGCATGTAAAGTTGAACCTGTGGGTGATCAGTCCGACTACGTTAATGACCTCGCCCCACGGCGTATTACGGTTTTAACCCTCCACCAGCCGGGGAAGCATACCCCCTAAGCACCACCGAATACACGGAATAAGACCTCACCCTAGCATGGGGGCGAGAACTTAAGGCAATCATGGGAACAACATTTACTCAGCAACGCCCAACGGACGTGGATCAACGACATAATAGAATACACGACTCAACAGGTCGCTGAAGCAGGGGCGCCTTCCCGAACACTACATAACTCAACCTACCACCACCGTTACTGGGAGAGTCACGGAACACTTCAACAACCCCGACCGCGCCCACCACAACAGACATGGTCCTTATACACCGCCCCCGAACCAATGTGTATTGTCATCTTCTACGCGAACTGGGAGGAGGGGAGACCGGGGTCAACGTGCATACCTGCACTCAACTTTGGCAAAGATCTCCCAGCGACCCCCGCGCAGTGTTCCAAATCCTCCCCACAGTAGCGGTAGGCTTATTACTACACAGACTCCCACGAAACCTACGTCAGACAACAAAACGCATGTTTTTTTCGCGTGGGCGGCTTCTCTTGTCCAAGAAGAGGTTTTCAGGCAGGTAGAAATCAGCTTTCTGGCCGCGGGCCATACCCACGCCGACGTCGACCAAAGGTTTTCGTGGATCTCCAGATACCTGGGAAGAAATCCTGTGCACACTTTTCCTGAACTGGCGGAGCTTATCGGAGAGCTGTGCCTGATGATTGCATCCACGCTGTTATGCTCAAGCGCAACTGGATTGTCAACTTCAAACGCTTCTACGAAGTGGGTGATCGTTTCAACAAAACGATTTTTCATGGCTCTCGCGATATCCACGGGTTCTTATTTGATATTACATGTGTCGATGAACGAGGGCAGGTGCGCCTACAGACCAAGGAATGGATGCGCATGGAATATTGGATACCGTCCCAAGAAAACATCCAGCTCGTGCTGCCCAGACAACTCTACGTTGTGCCAGCAATCTCCCTGTTTTCCATAACGGAGCTTGACAATGTCATCTCCAGCCTTGCCAAACATCTCAAACAGAACGAGAGTGAATTGCAAGAGGAGGATTTTGATTCCGACACTTCTGCTGCCGAGCATGGGGAGGAAGGGCCTGGAACACGAAGAGCTTGGCGTCGCGAGCCGACCGAAGACACGCTGCGCCACTGGCGAAAGTTTCGTGCGAAAGGGTTAAAACAACAGTCGGAGGACTGTCCAGAGTGCTTGGAGCGGGCATCGGCGCAACGAGACGTCGTCATCAGTAGAAAACTTTCTGAGCAAAAAAATAAAATCAATCGCGCCAAGAAAACAAACGCGATACACGAATTGCAAAGACATCTGCTGCATGGAGATTGAGTCTGCACGCGCAACTTAATCCTGGACGAGGACACCACCGGTGAAGACGCGTGGGTGTTTTACAAACAACTGCTTGGGCAAATTGACTATGGAGAAAACCAAGAGGTCCAGCCATGCTGTTCAGTTTGCTATGTTTTGTTCAGTGTTGTTTTTGTATACTAATTTTGCTGTGGGCCATGATATCGAAACAGCAACACAAACTTGTGAAGCAAACTTTGAATCTAAATGCTGTTCCTTGTCTGCTTTTTAGCCCGAGCAGGAGGAATCTGCGCAAGAACCTGAAGCCATGGACGTTGGATCTGGGGAAGATGTAGAGCAACAACCTCGCCCTGACAATGTACAGCAGCAAGCGCAGACGGAAAATTCTTTTTCTGGAGAATTCGGCTCCGGTACTGTGGTGGAAACCGAGCGGCAACCAACAGCTACAAGTAATGCTCAGATTTCCAGATTGAGGCAGCCGGTTGGCAACGATAATGAAGGACGCGCACGGTTCTTTTCATCGATCGTGATCGCCCTCAAAATTCTCGACCTTCACAGGCAGTCGACTCCAAGGATGTTCGCCCCCCTGGCGGTGTTTTTCACTTGCTTGACGCGGAAAACGCACACGAAGGAAATATTGAAGATCTGGATCGTTTCGAGCTTCCCTTTCCAGACGCTGGTCGACCTACCCAAGGCAAGGAGAAAAAGAAGGACGAAGTGAAAAGCAGTCTGGTCAAGAAACGAAAGAGCTACTTGCAGCCCCAGGACATGGTGTTGGCGAGGGTGGAGTATGGCCAAGGAGGCGAAGCGGAACAGCAGCCAGTTTGTCTGCTCAAGAACGTTAAGATCTTCAAGGATCGGCACAAGCATGCTACCTGGATGAGGGTGCGATGGTATGGGCAGGAACAAGACATGTTCTTGGGCAAGTACGATGAGAAAAAAGAAAAGCTCACCGCAAAAGATCTGCAGGCCATGGAGAGGTTGCGCAGACAAGGTAAGGATCCCAACCTGGACGTCCGATTCAAGATCAGTGACGCCAGACGAAAACTTATTCCTTTGCGCAGCGGATGGCTCCGACCTTGTAGAAGGTCGTAAATTTAATCAGCCACTGATCGTTCACTGGGGCAAAGAGGTAGACATACTGACAAAAGACACCAGAAGAATAAGGGAGACCGTGGTGAGACTCATCACGACAGACGTCAGGCTTCTGAATCTTCCAGGTCTAAACATCGTTCAGGCTGTTGACCATGTGCGCTCCACAAACCAGCGCAGGATCAATGCTGTCAAGAAAAACATTCCTCAGATCTCTCAACCCTCGACCTCCAAATGGAGGTCTTCATCTGATTCGGACGATGAAAGCTCGTCGTCTGAAGAAGAATCGCCGCCAAAGAAAAGCAAGAAAAGGAAATTGTAATGTTGAATGCTTTACTTTTAAAATGGGATGCTCAATCTTGTGTGGTGGCCATGAAGTAAGTTTGATTTAGTTTCTAGCAAGACTTGTTTTGTGTCTAATTTAAATTAGATTGTTATCAGGTAATGACTTGTTATAACAACATTACGACAGACAGTGACAAATTCAGCAAGCAGCGCCAGTCTGAGAGCTGGGAATGATTTTTAAAGGTTCTTTCATCAGTTAGACAGGGAGTCCATAAACAGGAAATTATAAATTACAAGGCGGCTACAATGACTCCTGAGTGAGTGATTACAAAAAAAAGGTCGGAATAGACCCTACTCCTGAAAATATAACTGGCAATGATATAGTTGACTTTGCGGAAATTAATCCCACCTGTGTAATTCCTGTGATAGAAATCATTTAAACTTTGCAACGGAAAAATAAACCAGGAAAATTGGTCTTCAGTTACTGGTCCCTTGGTATTTATCCACCACCTGCAGACAGCGGTAGACAATTACCAAGGCACAACGACGATGATGTGGCGTCCTGATGACAACGTTACTGGCGGGAGAGGTCTCATTGTTAGCTCACTTGATTTTGTCTAACAATTCTACTTCTTCCGCACCTGATGAGACAACGTTACTAGCAAGCTAAGGCGGCGAACCCTGATTTTTTTCTTTGTTTCTTCGGACGGGATCTTTTCGTTCCTTCTTCCTTGGCTCGTTGTTTTGGTTTTTTCATCGCTTCTCCAACAAGATGAGAAGCGCTGAGAAAGGCACAGTCGACGTGGGAGCTCATGCCTCAAGGATTGGTGACCACGTGTACAGTTAGGATCAGACCAGACTCCAGTTCCGCATTGTAAAATCCCTACCCTGCTGTCATGGTTTCCCCATTGTGCACCCACAAGTACAATTTTTCTTGACTTAAATATTTAAATCATCGTATATAGGGAAAGAATGAAAGGCAACAAGAAGCTGGGTTCTCTGAGGATGAACTGTTACTTGTTGGAGAATTTGAATTTCCAAGTCCGCAATGGGATTGTTGGGGATTCTAGATTCTCAAACTCTGCGCCAAATGACAACGTTACTAGTGCAGCAGGGATCATTGTTAGCTCACTTGATTTTGTCTTTTAATGACCTCTTGTGCATCTGATGATCTTTTCGTTCCTTCGTCCTGCCCTCGTTGTTTTGGTTTTTTCATCGCTGCTCCTCCAGCACTGGAACAAGATGAGCAGCGCTGACAAAAGCACCGTCGACGTGGATCACTTTGGCGCGTCTGCGTGTTGCTCGTTGTTGATTTTGATCCAAGCTGACATTCACATTAGTTATTGCATGCTGCGCGTGATCTTTTCATTAAGGTTTCCCCACTCTCATATACTGTTAATTATATGCACACAAAAAAAAGGTCGGAGTAGGGTCTACTCCGACTTTTCAAAATTCCGTACTCAACCCAACACACAAAAAAAAATTACATTACGTATTCCTATCAATCTTTATGTTTGTGACTTACGAAGTATCACACAACTGCATTTTGGGAGCTAAAAGCGAGCATTTTCTTTATCCCCCCCCCCCCTAAAAAAGCAATTCCGAAACACAAAATAATTATTCCGACATCTTAGAATCAGAGTGTGTTTTTTCCCGATAAAACCGCTGCGTGGTGGACGTCATGTATTATGAGACGTAAGGTCAGGTTTGCTTCATCTGCACCGGAGATTCGGGGGCAGTTGGCTTTGGCTGTCTTGCTAACGCTGCCCACGTCCAGGATAAGGGTGCGCAATCGTTGATCTATCATTTTGGCGTATAAGTTCATAATGGTTTTGGAGATCATGATGGGTCTCCAATCACGGGGATCCGCACCTGTACCCTTCTCTTTCCATACTTGGACTAGGTGGGTGGGTTTCCATTCTGTGGGTATGACCCACTCTCTCCAACATTTGTTGAAATACTGGAGGATATAGGCTTTACCAGTCTCGGAGAGCATTTTTAGTGCTACTGGTGGTACCCCATCTAGTCCTGCGGACGCCCCTTTCTTACCTTGGATGGCCGTGGTCAGTTCTTCCATGGAGAAGTCCCGGCGCGCTTCCCGGATGGCTTGTGCACTGTCTGGGTATTGAGATAGGTCGTGGGGGATACTGCCGTATCAAAATTTGTGTGTACCCACTCGGGATATTGAGTCGGTACCCTGGGCGGGGTTCCAGTGGATGATGGGTCTGTGACGGGAGGAGAGGATGTGTCTGGGCCCACTCGTCCACCAGCCGATGAATAGGTTGGAGTGCTGCCTCCTTGGCCAGTCTGTCGCATACCTCGTTCAGGCAGTGTTGCCATTTGAAGCTGTTTTCAATATGTGAGGCGATCCATTGGAGGTGTAGGTGACCCATCTCGATCTTGTATCACGCTATTGCGTCCCATAAAATTGGTTGAGGGCGTTCCGGGAAGAGTTTCTGATACTCCGATTCTATATGTAGGACCATCGCTACCCTCCTACCTCCTGGTGTGCACTTGTAGTGGGGTTGGCGTGTGATCCGTAGATGACTATGAGGGCTTCCCTGTGTATTAGGATAGCCCCGAAGCCACCCGCGTGGCCAAGGTTGGGGAAGCTAGAGCAGTCGACGTGAAATATTGCCATAGTGGTCCTATCGATGACATCCCTTAGGGTTCCCGGATGATCCCGAGTTGGGAGGACGTCCTGCCTCTTTGGAAGGAGTGCATCGATACGGTATATTGGTGTTGTCCATCTGCAGCTGGATGAACAGGTGTGGTGCAACTCGACCGTTTGTTTTTTCAGGAAACGAAAGGAGTCCATCAAGCAAGTGATAGTGGTGTCGGCAGTGTGCGGTACATCTGCAGGTGCAACATAGAAGCAGGATCCCACCACGTGTACTAGCACGCAGATGACTCGTGCTTGAGTAGTCTGGGCCTGTTGTTCGCGGTCCCTCTTCCCGTTGGAAAATGGAACGGCAGTTTTGGCTTGGTCCATACCATCGATCGCCATGCTAGCATAATCCATCCAGTGAAGGGTGAGCTTCTTGACGTGGACTGCGTAGACCTCCCTGTCCTGACGAATTTCTTGGAAATGTTCAGACCTGCGGCGACGAACCTCGAGAATCTCTTCTTTGGCCTGCGCGTTCATAAGAACATCCAAGGTTTCTTTGCAAAAACCTTATTTTCCGATGGGAGCATGCTTCTTGATGCGAAGGTTCCTGAACTGCGATGGTTTGTGCTTGGTTCCTTTCCAAACCTTGTTGAACATGAATTCACTCTTGCTCATCATCCACGGATGCTTGATTTAACATCCAATTTTTTCAAAGGTACTTGTCCCTTTTGCCTCAAAACCCATAGGCAAAATCTCAAAGTCAAGAGGCCAAATTGCTGTTATTTTCATGCATAATAAGCATGGATTTAGATAAAGTATAAGTTATTTAGTAATAAAAACCAATTTCCATGGTCAGGGGAGGCAATTTGAGGCAAAAAACTTAGGTTTTCAGAAGCAAACTGATTTGCCTCAGACTGTAATGAATTTGCCTATGAAAATCATACACGAAAGCACTAACAACGATGAAAGAAGCTTGATTTAATTAGTAATCATGATAATCAATAATATTAATTGAACATTATTGTCCGGGAGGCAACTTGACATGATTTTTCAAGTCAGGGGTGGCAAATACCTTTGCCTCCTAATTTTTCAATGACAAAATTTACCAAAGTAAAAAAAAAAAATAATAACAACGAAAGTACGATTAAAATGAATGTAAAATCAACTGAATCGTTTAGATTTTATATTATTATTAATATTATTTAACAAAATTAATTATTTGCTAAAATGGCGGGTGCCTCCCACTCTTCAGAAGAATTGCAGTCAGTAGCTTCTGAGTCCATCCAATCCTCACCCCCACTTTCTACCATCCTCGCAAATGTTCTTTGCACACTCATGCGAGCTGCAGAATGTGACTGATTATAAACTGGAGCAATGCTCTTATTGTCTTGATCACTGTCCGATGAGGCATCTTCAGCTTCAGATGCATCCTCTTTGCCCGGAGGTGCATCACGCGCTCCTTGTCTCCTGTTCCGCCCTCTCGGCGAAGCAGCTTCAGCCGCTTGCGACTGTTTTTCTTCATCTGCATAAGCAGAAAGCACGCGCTGAATAAGAATGGGTTTAGTGCCGCTCCTCTGGCCGTGCTCAGTCAACCATGACTTGAGCTCCTTTACTGTTGCCTTTTTCAAAGTGCCTTCAGTCGGATCTTCACTGAGAAGTTCATTCACTCGCAAATATGGTGCCGGAAATCTTTCTGGGTTATTCCAATCATGTGCTAATTGTTCTTCAGGAGAAAGAACTTGAGCGCCACCCCATGCTGGGTGATCGGGGGCTGGCCTTGATTTACGAAATTAGTTCGAGGCAACATATTGCGTTCATCTTCTACCAACATATCTCTTACGTCTTCTGCCGCTTTTCTGTCATGAGGAATGGCCCAAATATCGCCTTCAGGCAAGGAATCGATAACTCGAATATTTGCCTTCCAACGATATCCGGCCTTATCAGACATAGCCAAATGTCCGGGCCTGCCAGGCAGGCCGTCCTGCCCCTCCACTTCATCCCACACAATTCAAGTTAGTTCGGAAAATTCCATAACCTCATCGAACCATGCTTGTTCTTCTGCAGTGCAGTATCGTTTCGCCAATGCCTTCACGTCCTTTCGATATCCGGCGTAACCCAATCATAGTTTCTCATGGTTCTCGGCCTGTCCAAAACTCACAACAATAAAAATGGCATGAGACAAGCACCAAGATTCAAAAGAAGCGAGAAAATGCATGTAATGAACCTGGCTCTTGTATGTACGGAAGGATATCCGGGCCGTCAGGATCGTCGTTAACACCGTGCTGGGCGTCGCCCCAGGTCTTCACTCTCACTCTGGGCAGGCCGCTGGACTCTTGATTGCCCGCGGTGTAATGCCATGCGAGCGGCCGCGCGTGGTACTTGAAACTGGGATTTGCAGAGTGTTCGAAGTATTGTTCCCAGTCCCAATTCTTAGCAAAAAGCAACAAACAATATGAATCCTTATTTTTTTTGAACCCTAATGTGAGTTTGAAAAAGGCTTGTGCAAAATTAGTAGTCATAAGAGTGGTGTTGTAGCCAAGGTGGCGCATGACAAAGAACTTTTGATCCTGTGCGTTATGGGACTGTTTTGTGACCATGCGATGCGTGTATATATCTTTCTTCCATTTCTTTTTTACAAAGTGACACATCAACATCTGTGAAGTGATAGAAACATTCTCAACCCCACCATCCCAATCTAGAAACAAAATAGATGCAGCTTTAGTATCAGGATGAAAGAGTTCCCATCTTATCAAAAAATACAACAAAGAACAGTTTACGTTTATCTTATGACCAAGATTAGGAAGGTGACACAAAATAAAGTTCATGTTATGCGCAAACATAATAGCACCGCCCGCATGCACTCTCACAACAAATTTTCCTCTGAAGTCTGAGCTGCCTCGCGAGCACCATGGCAAATGGAAAGGACGGGTCATATCAATCGTCATTGCGGTGACGCGTTGAATGTCCTTGGCCCCCTCCACCGCCCGACGCATACTTCCGCGACGGCATGCACGGCTGTCTCGGGAGTGTCGAACCTGAAAAACAAACCATACAAATCATGAGTAGAGAGAGAGAGAGAGAGAGAGAGAGAGAGGACCCAACATGGTGATCGCTTGCCAGGCCGGTGCAAATCCAACATTTCGCGAAATCCCCTTGGCGGATCGGCTTCACCTTCTCAAACTCCGCTCTCACTAGGCCCGGATGGATCAACCTTCCCGTTCAATACGAGCCTCTTTGAGGCTGGCTCCCATTCCGACACTACCCACTTGTAGACACTGGGAAAATTCATCATATCCTGCATGTGAAAGTACCAGTCAGCTACCGCCTCGTTTTCTTGATCGAAAAAAAAATTCTGATGCAAGAGTGCCCACGTCAGATCTTCAGTGGGTGATTCCGACTTCTCGTAGTCCTCAAAGTATTTGTTGTCCTGATCGGCCGCTCGCATGGCCCGCCTCAACGTTTTGTCATCGATGTGCAACCGCATCCACATGGTGCGGCACACCTTGGCTTCCTTGAAACGGTACTCGTAGTTGTTCTTGACAATGTTGAAGCAGCACAACTGACCGGCAACCCAGGCCGCTAAATCAGCTCTCTTGAGCTGAACTGAGTCTGTACGAGCTTTCACTGCAGCAAATGGATGAATCCATAGGTAACATTTCAGAGTCCTGCAGCATGGTGCCTGCATTTCCCTCTGCAGCTCTGGCCACGTACTGCCCAACCATCTCTTAAAGCTCTTCGGGCGAACCTCTCGCCGTGCACGTCTTAGCTTCCTTTTCTTTTTCAGACGAGAACAATCACGTGCAGTGTACGCCTCCCTGTGCCTTGGTATTGGAATTCCAAGAGTAACATACAAAGGCAAGACGGAGGTTCTGAAGTCTAAGTCACTGCCGGTGGGAGTCGGAGTGCTTGCTGCAGGTTTGAGCACAACAGGAAAGTAAGGAGACCGAAAGGCATGTGGAAGAGCCCCAGAACTGGATAGGTTTGGCTGTCTCGACAGCAACCTTTGGTTTAGACAAATGAATCCATTGTATCCTGAAAGCAGACGGAAGTGCAGATAATGGAGGCGGCTGAGATGGAAGTTTGCTTCCAAAAATCTTGGTAAAATTACAGTCAGTTACCTGCCTCGTTTCAGACAATTTCGGATCTGACAGCCCCTCTCGCCTTGAGTCCTCAAAGACACGGAAAAACGAGTGGCCAAGAGCTGCCGATCCGATTTCCTGAAACTCCTTACTCATCACAATCTAATGCAAACACAACAACAAATGTTACAGACAATGACTAACATTATGTTTTGCATGCAGTGCAACGCATAGCACAAGAGAGAGAGAGAGAGAGAGAGAGAGAAAGAGAGAGAGAGAGAGAGAGAGAGAGAGAGAGAGAGAGAGAAGAAGAAAAAAAAAAAGCAAGCTTGGACGAAGTTGACATGGGTGGCGTTGAGGCTGGCACGGATGTTACGGCCCCCGAAGGGGTCGCAGGGATCCTTCCCTCTCCTCACAAACAATAACTGACCGCCAGCAATATCAACCCACCAGACTGGTGCATGCAGTGCAACGCATAGCATAGGAGAGAGAGAGAGAGAGAGAGAGAGAGAGAGAAAGAAAGAGAGAAGAGAAGAAGAAGAGAGAAGAGAAGAAGAAGAGAGAAGAGAAGAGGAGGAGGAGGAGGAGGAGGAGGAGGGGGGTGGAGGACGACTTGCAGTGGAACGGTTTGCCGTGCTGGTTTCCGTCGTGTGCAGTCCGGCTTACTGTTTGCAAAAACAAAACACATATTATGGAACAAACACCAAAATGATTGGAAACCAACACCTTTGAACGTTGGAAGGAGTCACTTACAACTACTCATGGGAGCTCACAAAAAAAGGGATGCCAAACCAAAAGCTGCAGTGATTTCTGTAGCACATGCAACAGAAAACGTTTGCGGCATGAGAAAAAAATGGTTGAACACACAAGGATCGGCACAAGCATGCTACCTGGATGAGGGTGCGATGGTATGGGCAGGAACAAGACATGTTCTTGGGCAAGTACGATGAGAAAAAAGAAAAGCTCACCGCAAAAGATCTGCAGGCCATGGAGAGGTTGCGCAGACAAGGTAAGGATCCCAACCTGGACGTCCGATTCAAGATCAGTGACGCCAGACGAAAACTTATTCCTTTGCGCAGCGGATGGCTCCGACCTTGTAGAAGGTCGTAAATTTAATCAGCCACTGATCGTTCACTGGGGCAAAGAGGTAGACATACTGACAAAAGACACCAGAAGAATAAGGGAGACCGTGGTGAGACTCATCACGACAGACGTCAGGCTTCTGAATCTTCCAGGTCTAAACATCGTTCAGGCTGTTGACCATGTGCGCTCCACAAACCAGCGCAGGATCAATGCTGTCAAGAAAAACATTCCTCAGATCTCTCAACCCTCGACCTCCAAATGGAGGTCTTCATCTGATTCGGACGATGAAAGCTCGTCGTCTGAAGAAGAATCGCCGCCAAAGAAAAGCAAGAAAAGGAAATTGTAATGTTGAATGCTTTACTTTTAAAATGGGATGCTCAATCTTGTGTGGTGGCCATGAAGTAAGTTTGATTTAGTTTCTAGCAAGACTTGTTTTGTGTCTAATTTAAATTAGATTGTTATCAGGTAATGACTTGTTATAACAACATTACGACAGACAGTGACAAATTCAGCAAGCAGCGCCAGTCTGAGAGCTGGGAATGATTTTTAAAGGTTCTTTCATCAGTTAGACAGGGAGTCCATAAACAGGAAATTATAAATTACAAGGCGGCTACAATGACTCCTGAGTGAGTGATTACAAAAAAAAGGTCGGAATAGACCCTACTCCTGAAAATATAACTGGCAATGATATAGTTGACTTTGCGGAAATTAATCCCACCTGTGTAATTCCTGTGATAGAAATCATTTAAACTTTGCAACGGAAAAATAAACCAGGAAAATTGGTCTTCAGTTACTGGTCCCTTGGTATTTATCCACCACCTGCAGACAGCGGTAGACAATTACCAAGGCACAACGACGATGATGTGGCGTCCTGATGACAACGTTACTGGCGGGAGAGGTCTCATTGTTAGCTCACTTGATTTTGTCTAACAATTCTACTTCTTCCGCACCTGATGAGACAACGTTACTAGCAAGCTAAGGCGGCGAACCCTGATTTTTTTCTTTGTTTCTTCGGACGGGATCTTTTCGTTCCTTCTTCCTTGGCTCGTTGTTTTGGTTTTTTCATCGCTTCTCCAACAAGATGAGAAGCGCTGAGAAAGGCACAGTCGACGTGGGAGCTCATGCCTCAAGGATTGGTGACCACGTGTACAGTTAGGATCAGACCAGACTCCAGTTCCGCATTGTAAAATCCCTACCCTGCTGTCATGGTTTCCCCATTGTGCACCCACAAGTACAATTTTTCTTGACTTAAATATTTAAATCATCGTATATAGGGAAAGAATGAAAGGCAACAAGAAGCTGGGTTCTCTGAGGATGAACTGTTACTTGTTGGAGAATTTGAATTTCCAAGTCCGCAATGGGATTGTTGGGGATTCTAGATTCTCAAACTCTGCGCCAAATGACAACGTTACTAGTGCAGCAGGGATCATTGTTAGCTCACTTGATTTTGTCTTTTAATGACCTCTTGTGCATCTGATGATCTTTTCGTTCCTTCGTCCTGCCCTCGTTGTTTTGGTTTTTTCATCGCTGCTCCTCCAGCACTGGAACAAGATGAGCAGCGCTGACAAAAGCACCGTCGACGTGGATCACTTTGGCGCGTCTGCGTGTTGCTCGTTGTTGATTTTGATCCAAGCTGACATTCACATTAGTTATTGCATGCTGCGCGTGATCTTTTCATTAAGGTTTCCCCACTCTCATATACTGTTAATTATATGCACACAAAAAAAAGGTCGGAGTAGGGTCTACTCCGACTTTTCAAAATTCCGTACTCAACCCAACACACAAAAAAAAATTACATTACGTATTCCTATCAATCTTTATGTTTGTGACTTACGAAGTATCACACAACTGCATTTTGGGAGCTAAAAGCGAGCATTTTCTTTATCCCCCCCCCTAAAAAAGCAATTCCGAAACACAAAATAATTATTCCGACATCTTAGAATCAGAGTGTGTTTTTTCCCGATAAAACCGCTGCGTGGTGGACGTCATGTATTATGAGACGTAAGGTCAGGTTTGCTTCATCTGCACCGGAGATTCGGGGGCAGTTGGCTTTGGCTGTCTTGCTAACGCTGCCCACGTCCAGGATAAGGGTGCGCAATCGTTGATCTATCATTTTGGCGTATAAGTTCATAATGGTTTTGGAGATCATGATGGGTCTCCAATCACGGGGATCCGCACCTGTACCCTTCTCTTTCCATACTTGGACTAGGTGGGTGGGTTTCCATTCTGTGGGTATGACCCACTCTCTCCAACATTTGTTGAAATACTGGAGGATATAGGCTTTACCAGTCTCGGAGAGCATTTTTAGTGCTACTGGTGGTACCCCATCTAGTCCTGCGGACGCCCCTTTCTTACCTTGGATGGCCGTGGTCAGTTCTTCCATGGAGAAGTCCCGGCGCGCTTCCCGGATGGCTTGTGCACTGTCTGGGTATTGAGATAGGTCGTGGGGGATACTGCCGTATCAAAATTTGTGTGTACCCACTCGGGATATTGAGTCGGTACCCTGGGCGGGGTTCCAGTGGATGATGGGTCTGTGACGGGAGGAGAGGATGTGTCTGGGCCCACTCGTCCACCAGCCGATGAATAGGTTGGAGTGCTGCCTCCTTGGCCAGTCTGTCGCATACCTCGTTCAGGCAGTGTTGCCATTTGAAGCTGTTTTCAATATGTGAGGCGATCCATTGGAGGTGTAGGTGACCCATCTCGATCTTGTATCACGCTATTGCGTCCCATAAAATTGGTTGAGGGCGTTCCGGGAAGAGTTTCTGATACTCCGATTCTATATGTAGGACCATCGCTACCCTCCTACCTCCTGGTGTGCACTTGTAGTGGGGTTGGCGTGTGATCCGTAGATGACTATGAGGGCTTCCCTGTGTATTAGGATAGCCCCGAAGCCACCCGCGTGGCCAAGGTTGGGGAAGCTAGAGCAGTCGACGTGAAATATTGCCATAGTGGTCCTATCGATGACATCCCTTAGGGTTCCCGGATGATCCCGAGTTGGGAGGACGTCCTGCCTCTTTGGAAGGAGTGCATCGATACGGTATATTGGTGTTGTCCATCTGCAGCTGGATGAACAGGTGTGGTGCAACTCGACCGTTTGTTTTTTCAGGAAACGAAAGGAGTCCATCAAGCAAGTGATAGTGGTGTCGGCAGTGTGCGGTACATCTGCAGGTGCAACATAGAAGCAGGATCCCACCACGTGTACTAGCACGCAGATGACTCGTGCTTGAGTAGTCTGGGCCTGTTGTTCGCGGTCCCTCTTCCCGTTGGAAAATGGAACGGCAGTTTTGGCTTGGTCCATACCATCGATCGCCATGCTAGCATAATCCATCCAGTGAAGGGTGAGCTTCTTGACGTGGACTGCGTAGACCTCCCTGTCCTGACGAATTTCTTGGAAATGTTCAGACCTGCGGCGACGAACCTCGAGAATCTCTTCTTTGGCCTGCGCGTTCATAAGAACATCCAAGGTTTCTTTGCAAAAACCTTATTTTCCGATGGGAGCATGCTTCTTGATGCGAAGGTTCCTGAACTGCGATGGTTTGTGCTTGGTTCCTTTCCAAACCTTGTTGAACATGAATTCACTCTTGCTCATCATCCACGGATGCTTGATTTAACATCCAATTTTTTCAAAGGTACTTGTCCCTTTTGCCTCAAAACCCATAGGCAAAATCTCAAAGTCAAGAGGCCAAATTGCTGTTATTTTCATGCATAATAAGCATGGATTTAGATAAAGTATAAGTTATTTAGTAATAAAAACCAATTTCCATGGTCAGGGGAGGCAATTTGAGGCAAAAAACTTAGGTTTTCAGAAGCAAACTGATTTGCCTCAGACTGTAATGAATTTGCCTATGAAAATCATACACGAAAGCACTAACAACGATGAAAGAAGCTTGATTTAATTAGTAATCATGATAATCAATAATATTAATTGAACATTATTGTCCGGGAGGCAACTTGACATGATTTTTCAAGTCAGGGGTGGCAAATACCTTTGCCTCCTAATTTTTCAATGACAAAATTTACCAAAGTAAAAAAAAAAAATAATAACAACGAAAGTACGATTAAAATGAATGTAAAATCAACTGAATCGTTTAGATTTTATATTATTATTAATATTATTTAACAAAATTAATTATTTGCTAAAATGGCGGGTGCCTCCCACTCTTCAGAAGAATTGCAGTCAGTAGCTTCTGAGTCCATCCAATCCTCACCCCCACTTTCTACCATCCTCGCAAATGTTCTTTGCACACTCATGCGAGCTGCAGAATGTGACTGATTATAAACTGGAGCAATGCTCTTATTGTCTTGATCACTGTCCGATGAGGCATCTTCAGCTTCAGATGCATCCTCTTTGCCCGGAGGTGCATCACGCGCTCCTTGTCTCCTGTTCCGCCCTCTCGGCGAAGCAGCTTCAGCCGCTTGCGACTGTTTTTCTTCATCTGCATAAGCAGAAAGCACGCGCTGAATAAGAATGGGTTTAGTGCCGCTCCTCTGGCCGTGCTCAGTCAACCATGACTTGAGCTCCTTTACTGTTGCCTTTTTCAAAGTGCCTTCAGTCGGATCTTCACTGAGAAGTTCATTCACTCGCAAATATGGTGCCGGAAATCTTTCTGGGTTATTCCAATCATGTGCTAATTGTTCTTCAGGAGAAAGAACTTGAGCGCCACCCCATGCTGGGTGATCGGGGGCTGGCCTTGATTTACGAAATTAGTTCGAGGCAACATATTGCGTTCATCTTCTACCAACATATCTCTTACGTCTTCTGCCGCTTTTCTGTCATGAGGAATGGCCCAAATATCGCCTTCAGGCAAGGAATCGATAACTCGAATATTTGCCTTCCAACGATATCCGGCCTTATCAGACATAGCCAAATGTCCGGGCCTGCCAGGCAGGCCGTCCTGCCCCTCCACTTCATCCCACACAATTCAAGTTAGTTCGGAAAATTCCATAACCTCATCGAACCATGCTTGTTCTTCTGCAGTGCAGTATCGTTTCGCCAATGCCTTCACGTCCTTTCGATATCCGGCGTAACCCAATCATAGTTTCTCATGGTTCTCGGCCTGTCCAAAACTCACAACAATAAAAATGGCATGAGACAAGCACCAAGATTCAAAAGAAGCGAGAAAATGCATGTAATGAACCTGGCTCTTGTATGTACGGAAGGATATCCGGGCCGTCAGGATCGTCGTTAACACCGTGCTGGGCGTCGCCCCAGGTCTTCACTCTCACTCTGGGCAGGCCGCTGGACTCTTGATTGCCCGCGGTGTAATGCCATGCGAGCGGCCGCGCGTGGTACTTGAAACTGGGATTTGCAGAGTGTTCGAAGTATTGTTCCCAGTCCCAATTCTTAGCAAAAAGCAACAAACAATATGAATCCTTATTTTTTTTGAACCCTAATGTGAGTTTGAAAAAGGCTTGTGCAAAATTAGTAGTCATAAGAGTGGTGTTGTAGCCAAGGTGGCGCATGACAAAGAACTTTTGATCCTGTGCGTTATGGGACTGTTTTGTGACCATGCGATGCGTGTATATATCTTTCTTCCATTTCTTTTTTACAAAGTGACACATCAACATCTGTGAAGTGATAGAAACATTCTCAACCCCACCATCCCAATCTAGAAACAAAATAGATGCAGCTTTAGTATCAGGATGAAAGAGTTCCCATCTTATCAAAAAATACAACAAAGAACAGTTTACGTTTATCTTATGACCAAGATTAGGAAGGTGACACAAAATAAAGTTCATGTTATGCGCAAACATAATAGCACCGCCCGCATGCACTCTCACAACAAATTTTCCTCTGAAGTCTGAGCTGCCTCGCGAGCACCATGGCAAATGGAAAGGACGGGTCATATCAATCGTCATTGCGGTGACGCGTTGAATGTCCTTGGCCCCCTCCACCGCCCGACGCATACTTCCGCGACGGCATGCACGGCTGTCTCGGGAGTGTCGAACCTGAAAAACAAACCATACAAATCATGAGTAGAGAGAGAGAGAGAGAGAGAGAGAGAGAGGACCCAACATGGTGATCGCTTGCCAGGCCGGTGCAAATCCAACATTTCGCGAAATCCCCTTGGCGGATCGGCTTCACCTTCTCAAACTCCGCTCTCACTAGGCCCGGATGGATCAACCTTCCCGTTCAATACGAGCCTCTTTGAGGCTGGCTCCCATTCCGACACTACCCACTTGTAGACACTGGGAAAATTCATCATATCCTGCATGTGAAAGTACCAGTCAGCTACCGCCTCGTTTTCTTGATCGAAAAAAAAATTCTGATGCAAGAGTGCCCACGTCAGATCTTCAGTGGGTGATTCCGACTTCTCGTAGTCCTCAAAGTATTTGTTGTCCTGATCGGCCGCTCGCATGGCCCGCCTCAACGTTTTGTCATCGATGTGCAACCGCATCCACATGGTGCGGCACACCTTGGCTTCCTTGAAACGGTACTCGTAGTTGTTCTTGACAATGTTGAAGCAGCACAACTGACCGGCAACCCAGGCCGCTAAATCAGCTCTCTTGAGCTGAACTGAGTCTGTACGAGCTTTCACTGCAGCAAATGGATGAATCCATAGGTAACATTTCAGAGTCCTGCAGCATGGTGCCTGCATTTCCCTCTGCAGCTCTGGCCACGTACTGCCCAACCATCTCTTAAAGCTCTTCGGGCGAACCTCTCGCCGTGCACGTCTTAGCTTCCTTTTCTTTTTCAGACGAGAACAATCACGTGCAGTGTACGCCTCCCTGTGCCTTGGTATTGGAATTCCAAGAGTAACATACAAAGGCAAGACGGAGTTCTGAAGTCTAAGTCACTGCCGGTGGGAGTCGGAGTGCTTGCTGCAGGTTTGAGCACAACAGGAAAGTAAGGAGACCGAAAGGCATGTGGAAGAGCCCAGAACTGGATAGGTTTGGCTGTCTCGACAGCAACCTTTGGTTTAGACAAATGAATCCATTGTATCCTGAAAGCAGACGGAAGTGCAGATAATGGAGGCGGCTGAGATGGAAGTTTGCTTCCAAAAATCTTGGTAAAATTACAGTCAGTTACCTGCCTCGTTTCAGACAATTTCGGATCTGACAGCCCCTCTCGCCTTGAGTCCTCAAAGACACGGAAAAACGAGTGGCCAAGAGCTGCCGATCCGATTTCCTGAAACTCCTTACTCATCACAATCTAATGCAAACACAACAACAAATGTTACAGACAATGACTAACATTATGTTTTGCATGCAGTGCAACGCATAGCACAAGAGAGAGAGAGAGAGAGAGAGAGAAAGAGAGAGAGAGAGAGAGAGAGAGAGAGAGAGAAGAAGAAAAAAAAAAGCAAGCTTGGACGAAGTTGACATTGGTGGCGTTGAGGCTGGCACGGATGCTACGGCCCCCGAAGGGGTCGCAGGGATCCTTCCCTCTCCTCACAAACAATAACTGACCGCCAGTAATATCAACCCACCAGACTGGTGCATGCAGTGCAACGCATAGCATAGAAGAGAGAGAGAGAGAGAGAAAGAGAGAAGAGAAGAAGAAGAGAGAAGAAAAGAAGAAGAGAGAAGAGAAGAGGAGGAGGAGGAGGAGGAGGGGGGTGGAGGACGACTTGCAGTGGAACGGTTTGCCGTGCTGGTTTCCGTCGTGTGCAGTCCGGCTTACTGTTTGCAAAAACAAAACACATATTATGAAACAAGCACCAAAATGATTGGAAACCAACACCTTTGAACGTTGGAAGGAGTCACTTACAGCTACTCATAGGAGCTCACAAAAAAAGGGATGCCAAACCAAAAGTTACCGTGCTGATTTCTGTAGCACATGCAACAGAAGACGTCTGCGGCATGAGAAAAATGGTTGAACACACACACAAAAACATACCATGCTGATGGACGCTTACATTGCTGCTTGCGCTTGCCAAACGCTGCAAAAAACATGGCAGGCAAAACTGGTTTCACAATGAAACATGTAGGAGGGTCAGCGAAAAAAAAAAAGCACGCCAAGCAGGACCGAAAATATTCAAGATTGAACGCAAAATTTCTCGAGAGAAATAAGAAAACAAACAGCCAGCACACGCCCAACACCGCGGCTACCATGTCTTCAGGGTCTGTACAAGTTTTGTTGACGAGCAACCGAACCTTTTTGACCAAAAAACGGGTTGTCCAGTCATTCCGGCTCGGACCAAAAAGGCAATTGCCTTGAAGTTACACGGTGAAGTCGAACAACCGTTCACAGCCCCGTGCAAAAGTGGCGAGTCGAGTTGTGTGTCGAGACACCGCCAGAACTCGAGGCAGTATGTCCAAAGTAAGTGCATCTTCAACTTGCTGCCATGATTTTGCTGGGGCACGGTCTCACAGTGGCTTGTCTTGCCTTGTGTAGGTTGTTGTCGGAAAAGAAGGCGTTCTGGGCTTCCGGAAGCACGCCGACTGGACTGTGTTTGTGGAGGTGGACCAGACCGACAACTGGAAGACCTTGGGTACAGTTCAAGAGGATGGGACCTTTCAGTTCTCGGGAGAGATAGATGAGGCTAGTTACATAGAAGAGAGTGCAAAGCTATGGGAGTGGCCTGCTGAGGCGACATGGAAGGATGAGTTAGGGGGGACGCACGTGAGATGGAAGAACTTGGAGAAGGGAGAGACGACAGAGTGGGAAGAAGGGAAGGGAGGTAAGAAACAGAAAAGAAAGAAGAGAGAAGTAAAGTGATTCGAAGTCCCACAGGAGACAAAGCCAAAAAAACAAAAGAAAGAGAAGACAAATGAGTGACAAGGAAGGTGAGCAAGAAGGCAAGGACAAGAACAAAAAACGAAAGAAAGCAGAAAAGGAGAAAGGACAGAAGACCAGAAAGAAAAAGGCAGAGGGAGAGAAGAAAGATGAAGAAGATGGAAAGAAGAAAGATGGAGAGAAGAAAGATAGAGAGAAAGATGGAGATGAGAAAGATGGAGAGAAAGATAGAGATGAGAAAAAAGGAGAGAACGGAGAGAAGAAAGAAGGAGAGAAGACAGAGGAAGGAGAGAAGAAAGAAGGAGAGAAGAAAGGAGAGAAAGGAGAGAAGAAAGAAGGAGAGAAGAAAGAAGGAAAGAAAGGAGAGAAGACAGAGGAAGAGAAAGATGGAAAGAAGAACAAGGAAGGCAGCAAACCAAAGAAAGGGAAGGGAAAAAAGAAAGGAAGGGAGACAAGAAAGATCAAAAAGAGAAGAGCAGCAAAGTAGCCTCAGAGAAGGAAGATGAAGGCAAAGAGGAAGTCAGCAAAGGAAAGAAAGACGAAGAAGGCAGCAAAGGGAAAGAAGAGAAAGAAGGTAGCAAGAAAAAGAAAGGAAAGCCAAAGGAAGTACCAGAATTGCCTGAAGACGAGAAGGCAAAGCGTGACGAACAGCTCAGAGAGATTGCTGACAAAGCCAAACAAAACGCGGAAGAAGAAGAAAAGCGTGCGACTCGGAGGGAGAAGGCAGACAAAGACAAAGAGAGAGAAGAGCAACGAATTGAGAAAGACAAGAAAGAGAAAGAAGATAAAGGCAGTAAAGACAAGCAAGAACCAGACAGGCAGATGAAAAAAGAGGAGGACGAGAGAAAGAAAGCCACTAAGGAAATAGATTCAGAATTGACCTTGGAACCCATCAAGGGCGGTTCAGAGGCCGAGGGTTCTGATAATGATATGGATGAACTCGGAATCCCCCCCACCGCCTACTACTGTCGGCGCACCGCCAACCAGCGCTTTGCCGACAAAAATCAAAAGGTTGCTGAAGGGTTCTCTCTCTCTCTCTCCTTCATTGCATTCATTGCTGACTTGGTTGGTGTTCAGCACTGTTTTACAGTTTCAGAGTCCCAATAACCCCGAAAAGGTTGAGCAGTATGTCATTCTCGAATCCCTAGTATCCAGAAATCTTAAAAACCTCCCTCTTGTGCCGTAGAAGTTATTGATTACTCGCGAGGGGGAGGAGTTGCATTCAACTGGGTAAGTTGTTTTGTGATTGCTTGCTGTTGTTGTTGTTGTTTCTTGTTGTTGTTGTTGTTGTTGTTGTTGTTGTTGTTGTTGTTGTTGTTGTTGTTGTTTTGTTTTGCGGTTCATTGCACAGCGTTATTTCTTTCTTTGTAGGGCCGGCTGCAAACTGACGTCGCAATTTATGAACTCCGGCCGTCGCAATATTACTGATGTGACGAAAACTTTGATAGTTTCACGGCCCGTAGAGTGCCGCACCACCGGCAGGAAGTTTCGACAGTTCCAGATTGCGAACTTTTCCGACATCGACCCCCTGGCATCCTCGGCGGCGGGCAGCATGCCGGATGAGGCGTGGAATGAGGAGGTCTTGCCCGACCTTGAAACCATGGCAGTCGCAGTCAACTGCCGACAGTGTACGATTTCCAATGGAAGAAGGATCAGCCCACGGAGGGTGGCTTCACACGAACGGTAGGCCGGAATGAGCAGCCAAGCCGGAGCCCGAGGTTATTCTATTTCATTGTGTCTTGTTTCATGAGTTTTGCTTTCGTATGCATCCGTTTTTCTAATTTTATGATTGAAACAGGCCGGCATGATGGTGACTGCGGTCAAACAAGTCAAGGTAAAGAAAACGACGAGTCAGCAGCCGAAGGCAACGAAGCCGAAGATCAAGAAACCCAGAAAGAAGAAGGAGGTTACACCTCCATCAAGCGATTCGGAAGAGGATGAGAAAGAACCTCATGAAGTGGTCAAGCCGAAGCAGAGCAAAAAAACCACAACAAACACAGGCCAGTCGCACCCCACACCTCAAACTGCTGAACCCATAACGCTCGATGGTTTGAAGTCAATCATGGCTGATATGTTGAAACAAAGCATGCATTACATCCATGCCACAAAGCCTCCTGAGAATAGTTCTGCATCGGCCGCAGCTAGTAATAGTGGTAGTCCACAGACACAGACAGGAAACGCTGCATCACAGAACAGTATTACTAACACTACACCCCCAGCAACAGAGCACACCTTGTCGGCAGAGGAAATCAAACGTCTGAGAACCAATATGCTGGTTGTTCAGAATTTTGCTTCCCCGCCACATGGTGTGCCTGTTGTGCAAGCAACGACATTGCGAGCTGTTAGACAGCCGCAACGCATCATTACACAAACACAAGACTTAGTGGCGTCGCAACCAAATATTTTTGCATATCATCACATGGTAGAGCAGCAAATACAAAATCAACAGGACAGGCTAGCTCGACTGCAATACGTGCAACAATTCTATTGAGCGTTGCAACTTCTTGATATTCATTAAATGTTAGATGTATTAATTTCATTTATTTCTATTAATAATAATTCAAAAATATTTATTATTAATATTTAATATAAATCAAACAATTATGAATATTAATATAAAATCTAAATGATTCGCTTATTTTCCCCGTCATTGCTATCGTATTTCGTTCTTTTGCATAATTTATTGACTTAGGTAAATTTTGTCATTGCAAAATCAGGAGGCAAAGGTATTTGCCACCCCTGACTTGACTAATCATGTTAAGTTGCTACCTGGACAATAATTTTGAATAAATATTGTTGAATATCATTATTACCAATTGAATCAAGCTTCTTGCATCGTTGTGCTTTCATGTGTGATTTTCATAGGCAAATTTGAATCATAATTTTAGGCGGCAAACGTATTTGCCCAGCCACCCCTGAATTGACTAATCATGTTAAGTTGCCACCCGTACAATAATTTTGAATGAATATTATTAAATATCTTGATTACTAATTGAATCAAGCTTCGTGTATCGTTGTAAGTGCTTTCATGTATGATTTTCATAGGCAAGTTCATAAGTTTAGAGGGCAAATGTTATTTGCCACCCCTGACTTGAAAAATCATGTCAAGTTGCCACCCGGACAATAATGTTGAATTAATATTATTAATTATCATGATTACTAATTAAATCAAGCTTCTTTCATCGTTGTAAGTGCTTTCGTGTATGATTTTCATAGGCAAATTCATTACAGTCTGAGGCAAATTAGTTTGCTTCTGAAAATCTAAGTTTTTTGCATCAAATTGCCTCCCCTGACCATGGAAATTGGTTTTATTATTAAATAACTTATACTTTATCTAAATCCATGCTTATTATGCATGAAAACAACAGCAATTTGGCCTCTTGACTTTGAGACTTTGCCCATGGGCTTTGAGGCAAAAGGGACAAGTACCTTTGAAAAAACTGGATGTTATTTCTCCCTCCTTGATTGCACACCTCCAGTACTCTCTCTTGCTCTGGTACGGTAGGTACGTAAACTTAGACGCAGGGTCCTGCTCTAGATCTCCAATATCCTTGTAAGAAAGTGCAAACCAAAATGAGTAAAATGCGAGATTGAGCAAAAGGTTTGGAGCAATCACGGCGATCATACATCCGAGTAGGGTCTGCTCCGACTTTTTTTGTGATGAATTATTTTTCGAATACGAGCTTCATGATTACACACATGTATAACATGTACAATATTAATAAAAACCAAAAAAATGATTTTCATGTTAAATGACCTTGAGATCTCGAAGGTGTTTAATGAAGAAGCCTTCCTTCAAGCCGTCTCGATCACTGGCAATATCCGCCCGAATAAGTCTTCGTTGGTTGGGGTCAGCGGGATGAATACTCCAATACACATCCCATCGATGCAGGGTTAAACCATAGATGCGACTGACTCAAGCTCTGCAAAATGGGAACTGGCAGACGAGTGCAGATTCCAAGCCCCCGTGTACCTTGACGTTTCTATTACTGCGCATGAGTTCCAAAATAACTTCACTCTGCTGCACCCTTCGCAATTTGCAGAAACGAAGCCTTTTCATGGCAAGACGATGGATTAAGTCAGGAGTTTGATCTTCTTCCGACACGAGGCAGTATTGCTTGATGCGATCAAGATCAACGTCCCACGAATCGGCAAGGGCGGCCTTGGGATATATACACAAATTGTATTCATGTTTTCAATGGAAAAAACTAAAAAAAATTTCATTTCAAATACGCATCATAAAAAAAGTCGGAGTAGACACTACTCCGAGAAATCAAAAATACTAAGTTCAAAAGTGAACGGAGTTCATAATAAAATAATAAGGTTCACGCATCACAAAAAAAAAGTTGGAGTAGACCCTACTCCGAGGAAATACAAAACATGAAAATATGATGAAGACATTTCTGAAACGTTTATGAAGATATTTTTTACCTTCGCAATCGACGCGATTTTTTCTCTTTTTGATCACAAGGGGGCTCAGGTACGGGCTGCCCGTCTTCCAGTCCACCATCTCGAAGCACAACTGATTCATAAAAGGCATCACCCAGAACAGTTGTTGCTAAAGTTGCAAAATCAAGCTCATGTTTTGTTTCTACGTCGTCGACGTGGCTGCATAAATGCAAATGCATGTGTTTCCAGATATCTTGCGGTCCAAGGCTTTCTCGGTGCTTTTTTTGTGAGTCTGAAAACATTGATGGCGAAGAGAAAGCCTGACTGCTGGAACTAGACACGGAAGAAGAACTACTGATTGACAACATGTGCCTCCGAGCTAGCGAACTTGGTGCAGGAGAAGACGCGATGCTTGCTGTAGATGAGCTGTTTCCAGGCGACGATGAAACATCGCGATTTTGGGAGTGCATGGAAAAGACGAAAAGGTGTCAAATTTGAAAAAAACCCAAAATATGATTTTTTCCGGGCTCACGGACAAAAATATCAAAGTAGAGTCTACTCGGACGTTTTCAGCATTTTGGTGTTTGGAGGAAAACTAAATTATGACGATGACGAGAAAAGCCTGCTTGTTTGAAAATTGGAATTTTCAGAGGGAAATTTTAAATCAAATTTTCAATTTAAAGGCACTTCAACACGTTCCATTTGCTCAAATGCGGTAAAGAAGAGAAATTTGTACGGAATGATGTTCAAGGCTAAAAAAATATTATGCAAAAAAAACGGAAAGCAGAAATGATCCAATTTATCGTTGCGCCATGTGGAACGTTCAGGCCTAAATTTCTGACTGGCACGCTCCGAATTTTAAAGGTCGCGTGTGTTTTTGGTCGTGTGATTCCTCAGATCTATACTTGCGATCAAAGTCGAAAGTGCCTACTGAGACGGGCACAGACCCTGCACTTGACTGGCTCGCCACCGCATACCTTTATTTTTTGGTAATAGTATCAGGTGTAATTTCATGGCAATGCCGAGAACGCGAGGTGGTAAAACAAACATCGGCTGCTCAGGAGACCAAGGCGAGAGCACCTCCTGCCGCAAGAACAGCCGCAACGGGCCGTGGGCGTGCCAAGGTAAATTTTTTAACCTCGATTTTCTTTATCACAAAAAAAATGTAGGAGTAGGGTCTACTCCTATGTTTTTGATTTTTGTGCGTTCACAGGCAAAGGATTCCATACCTCCAGGCCAAAAAGACCAGATGACGATCGCTGTGCTTCCCCGGGCAACCTTGCAAGGGCCGAGCAGGACCTTGGAAGCGGGAGCAGGGCAGGTCCAGTTGGACCCTGAAAAAGACATCGAGAAGATACTGTTCGATCCAACTGAATTACGACCAAGATTATTTGCCACTCAGGCAAGTGGTATGGCACTCCTGTAATTTTGTATCAATCACTTCTCTTTGAAACTAGCTCTTTTAGCAAAATGTTTCTGTTTGTTGTTTTTTTTGGTTTTTTTCCCCCTTACTTTTGACTCCAAATCTGCATTTGTTTTTTGTTTGTGTTAAAAGTTATGACGTCCAGTCCCAAGATTTCATTCCTCCAAGTCAAGGTTGGAGATCCATTGATGTTACCGGTGTTCCGGAAGAGTGGCCAAAGGTACTTTTCTGCCTCTTGTTGTTGACAAAAACCGTTACTTTTCCCATACAGCCCTTTCTCGCTGCTCACGCCTTGCCATTGTCTGCCAGGTTGTCTGAACCATACCTTGTTCCAGTCAAGCTCACCGAACAAGGCAAGACAAATTTAAGGCTTTTGACAGAGAATTACATCGATCCTTTCTGGCATGACACCAGGAACTGGCAGCAATTCACCAGCAAGGAGCAGTTCGAAACTGAGGCTCCCGGACTTTTTGGTGAGGGCAAGGTCCATGCAAACACCGAAATGCAGTGGCCCCCTTCTGGATTTAACCAGCAATTTCCCAGCCACAAGCACCAGGACATCTATTACCTTGTTATCGGTGGGAACCATGGTGTTGCCGCAGTCAAGATGTATCTGGAGAACTTTGGAAAAGCTGTATGGTATCCAAACTTACTGTTTTGCGCCAGCAAGCTTTATATCAACTTAACGACCGATGAGAGGGCGAGTGCCGTGGGGAAAATGAGCTCTGATTATCAGGAAAACGTCTGGCAAACCGACGTATTTTCAAAGGTCACACCATTTCAATTTCAAACACGTAAAGTCGGAGTAGGGTCTACTCCGACTTTTTTGTGTGAACACGTAATGTCGGAGTAGGGTCTACTCCGACTTTTTTCTTGTGAACAAATTTTCGGACTTATTGATTTTTGTTTTCATATTGGACCTTCAAGACCGTATCACAGACAAAAAGTCGGAGTAGACCCTACTCCGACATTATGTGTTTGTGTTCCCGGCTGAGAAAAAAAAATTGACGAAATGTAGGAGTAGACTCTACTCGGACATATAATTTTTTTTCCCGAATTTCGTCAAGTTTTCCCAATATTTTTATTAATATTTTCATTTTTGTAGGTCCAGAAACTTCGCGAACTTGTCAACAACACCATTCCCTTGGATTGCACAACCATAGAGGAAAAGGATACCTTTCGCAAGTCACTTGTCAGTCCTCACACACTGGAATATGGGAGGGACAACGTCCTGCATCAAGTTGATTGCTGGTCGATGCTCCAAGACGCGGGAATCGTTACGTATACTCAATGGCCCAATGATGAAGTGATTAATGCTGCCAGAAAGACCAAGGCGGATTTTCGTAACCCAGAACAGAAAAAGCTCATGATTAAGTACAACCTTCTCACTAACAGCTTCGATCTACTGCTCTGTGCTGCATTGCCTGAAGGATTGTGGAACATGCTTGAACGAGTTAACACCAAGGTTCGACAGCAGTGGATGTATAGTCTACCTGCGATCAAGACTGCACAAAAGAAGGCTTCAAAAACCGGCAATAACGATGACTTACAGGCTGCTCTTTCAAAGGTCGACTTTTCCAAGCACGACAACCCCGTATCCAAAAATTTCATCAGAAACATCACAACTGGAGTAGTTGATACCCTGCTTGAGGAATGCTTCACAAACATTTTGAACAAGAATTTGTCTCTTGCTCAAGCGGCTACTTGGCTCAGCACTCAGAAGGATATCCTCACTTTGCGGACGTGTATCGCACATCACCACAATGCGTCCGATAACACCATGGAATGCCTGCGTGGTCTCTTGGGATCGCAATTCACAGAGGAGTGGTTGCAGATGTTTGCTAAGAAAAAAGCCAAGGTTTCTGGAAAAATTTATCGCAGACGAGAAGAAAAGAGTCAAGTTAGAAAAAAAACCGGCACTCGCAGGCAAGCGCAAGCGCCAGGCCGATTCGGAAGTTTCCGATGCACCTCCTGCCCAGGAGGAGGAGGAAGATGAGGGCGGCGTGCCTAAACTTGATCGTGCTTTTTGGGAATCCTTGTACGGGAAACTTGATTTTGACAACAAAGCCCAGCTCCGGCAGTGGTACTTGCAACAAAAAGCATCTCGAGCTGCACGTTCTGCACGCGTTTCTACCATGGCAAGTCCATCAAAGGATGATCAAGAGGATCTATACGAAGCACACTCCGGCGAAGATATTCCATACGAAGCAACCATGTGACTTTTCGTGGCGGGCGTTGATGGTGCTCGCTACGATTCTGTCACCAATGTGGCAGTCAGTGTTTATGGCCCAAGCGCTAACCTCACTCTCCCGCCTACTCAGACTCCTCTCAGCAACACGCTGTACAATGTCCTTGAACCAATCACGCCATGAAATTCAACAGTGCTCAGAGCAAGTGCAAAATCCTTTTCCGCTATGCCAACCTGAATGCACCTTGGGGTTGGGGTTTGGCCGACTGGGACAATGCACGCTGGACCAACATCGAATATGCACATTGCCTTCTCCAAGTAGATGGTACAAAAAATATTGTGTTGTCCTTGAGAAATTGATTTTTTGTTTTTGCAGACATCGCTGCCCAGGAGATGGACCCTGAAACCAACAAGCCATATGAACTTCCGTTTTTTGTTGGTGTCCACGTTCCCCTGGAACAAATTTGGATCGTGCAGGACGCTGCCAACAGGGCTGGATACTACGACACTTTTATTATTACTGCTGTCAACTCTCGCTTCAAGCCTTCTCTCGAGCACTATACGTACAAAAGGGTATCTCATAATCTTGCAAAGTTTGCGTAGACCCTACTCCGACGTTTTTTTTGTGATGTCTGTTAGAGTATCGCCATCGTAGTTTGCGCCTACAACGAGAAACACGATCACTTTGGCAGTGAGGCTCAACTCGCCGCCCGCGAACTACAACCCTTTGGCCCAAGTGGTGCTGGTGTGCCTGATGACGAACTTGACTCGTTCCTTGGAGATAAAGTTCCCTCTGATCATCAAGGTTTTGGCCACGTCATAGTCTATCAACACGATGGGCCAAAATATAGTATTCCTCAGTCAGACGGCTGTGGTGGCTTCAAGAAAGTGGTTGTTAATCATGCTTCTGAAACAGTTAGGCTTAACTAAGGTAACATTAGTTATTTAGCTTCACATCAGATTGTTTTCTTTTCATCATGTCTATTTTTTAATTTTTGCATGCTTGTGTCAGCGTTGATTCGTATGCTTGGGGGAAGCTCCGACGTGAACATGGTCTCGGATTTGTGCTCTGGAAGTGGTTCTGGTGCCGTCGCCGCTTTGAGTTTGGGTTATTCCGTCCTTTCTCTCGACATTGACAGCCGCCAAAAAGAAGGATTTTGTAAGCGTATCTTTAATTTTGTTTCCAAGCTCAGAAAAATTATCGTTGATTCTGGCAAGCTGACGGCCGAACGAGAAGCACCGATTCCAATCGAAGAAATCAGTTGGCCATTTGGGACATCAGATGATCTGAATGAATCCTTCCATTATTTCGACAGAAGTGCGGAAGGGCGCTGTTGAGGTTCGACTTTTTTTCTCCCTCTCGTATCGTGTTGCCACTGTCTTACTTATTTGTTTGTTCTGGCTTGTGCAGAGGCGGGGGAAAACCGAAGCAGAACGCATTGAGGATCTTACTGCACACTTTCGAGAAAAGCTCGCAACTTTGATGCGACTCCAAAAACATGCTATATTTCTTCAAACCCCAGATTTCAACGGACATGTACACCTCGGCTCTGTAAATTTTACTGTGTCTTTAAAGTTTTTGGTGCTCGCAGAAACATTTCTTGGTTTGATTGATGCAGGAATGACCAGGTGATGAACATCGGAAAATCTTTGGGTTTGGGAAAGGACTCAGTACAGAAGTTGGCTGCTTTGGTTTCCTCTCCTCCTAAAGCTTTGCAGTCTGCTTCGGTTACTTCTGCCGCTGATGATGCTGCCGTGGGCGCGGTCTTAGCCGCAGTTCAGGCCAAGGAGGGGAAAGCATCGCATGAGCAGCCTGAGCAAGTGGCTGATCCTACAACAGTTCAGAAGGAACAAGAGCAAGTCTCAGAAGCTCTTGCGCCCGGCAGCAGTTCAGGCGTCGCTTGTGCTGGGTCGACTACCAGTGTCTCGCCTACTTCTCCAAGCGTGAACCCAGAACAACCACAGCAGCAGCAGCAGGATCCATCAGCCACCGCAGGATCAGCAACAGGAGCAGCAGCAGTTGCCTGATGTACAAGCAACTGTCAGTGAGAAAAGTGACGAACAAGGTAGATGAATGATTTCTTTCCACCGTCACATTCTGGACCAGGCACACGAGCCAGGAAAAAGCTAGTTGGACACATGGATAAATTTATGATGCAAGGTGCTAGTTCTGCCGATGATATTTCTTATGGCGCTCTGAGAAGCGGCAGGTTGAGGTCTGCTCCCTCTTCTTCGCAGAGACTTGCAGATGCTCCCGCAGGACCTCTGCCATCTTCACTTAAACTCAGCAAGGAAACCGATTACTTGTTAGATGATGCAAAAGGTAATAAGTAGTGTTTGATTGTTTATAACTTTGGATAGTCTTACATGTTTCATTTGGTGAGGCTGCGAGCAATGCACTACATCGTAGGTATGTGTTTTAATTAAAGCTATTTTTGTTACTTCAAGAAAAGTTTCTTGTTTCTTCATTGTTTATGTTGAGACGTCAGCCGGGTTGGTTTTGAATCGCACTTGTATTTACTGGAGGTAAGTTATCAGGAGTAGGGTCTACTCCGATATTTTTTGTGAAGGCATGCTTGCATCATTGTTGCAATTGATAATCATTGCTTTTTGGTTGCTGTTCTTTTAATTCTTTATCATAAAAATCTGTACATGTTTCTAAATCACGTTTGCAGGTCTCTTCCGTGTATGTATTATTGATCATGTCAAATCATATTCATATATCTCAGGATTTTGAATCGTTTTCGTGAAGTTGTCATTGTCATGGTCAGGTTTCATGTGTCAAAGCGAACATGCAATTTAGTTTTTTCTGTTCAAATTAGCCAAGCTACCTTGTACGCAATCTGTCACGCACCGCTTTAGTTCTGAATGAATCGTTTCAGTTACTTGATAATCAATCGCAGCATTTCTTCATCCACAAAGAGCTCTGGATGCATGGTTGTCTATCCATCACTCGAGTTCTTGTCTTCTTTGCTGAATCTCAATCATTGTTTGGCCATAATTTTCAGTTTGAACGCTTGGGCTCGAATCCCTGAACCCAATTCCTAAATGATCTGTTCGCAAATTAAAAAATCAGTTTTGTTTTAAATTAAGGTTGACAGCAATCAGTATATTTCAACAATCAACTTAAAGCTTTTAAGTTTTGTAAGTTTTTGCAAGTGCTTGTTTTATTGCGTCATGGCATGTCGCATCACTTCCAGGACCTGCCACTGAATTTTCTTTCGCTGTTTCGAATCGATTTAACAAGTTTTTTTTTGCTTAGTCTTATCATTCTGGTAGAAGTGCATCAACAGAGATTGAAAAGTAGGAGTAGAGTCTATTCTGACTTTTTTTTTTCTGTTGCACTATACACCTGTGACTGTAAGGCTCCAAATGCAGACTAAATAGACATTTCTTTTAATTATGGTATTGTGATGGTATGGGAGGATTCGTCAAGTATATGTTTTTCTGTTTTGATTGGGTATTTATGCATTGATAACTATTGAAGTCTTGCAAAGGCCAATGTTTATTAGCTAATTTTTGAAAGCCTAACAATGTTGTGTATATATTTATCATCCGGAGCATATTATTTTCATATGAAAACCCTCTCTGGAGGTTGCCACCCCCCCCCCCCCTAAAAAAAGCAATTCAGAAAAACAAATAATATTCCGACCTCTTTTCTGACAGCAGTGGATGTGGAAAAAGCATTCGATTCTGTCGAACTACCAGTGATACATAATGATCTGACAGCCATCGTTGCCACCCCACCAGAATTCCTCGAGCTTTTCATTCGTCCACCACCTGTACCGAGGAGCCACTATCCACACGCAAGAGGGGGACGAATCACAAGCTTCGGAAGGACCCATCCATCGCGGCCGAGGCACAGCGCAAGGCAGCCCGATCAGCCCAACCCTCTTTTCCATCGCTAACAAATATCGGAAACGCCTGCGAACTGGGGAATCCCCCTCAGCGATCACCCCGGGATACCAATTCTATGGACGGGGTCGCCAGTTTAACTCTTGGCCAGCACTACATGGCAGGACCCTCACCTCAACCGATGTCACCATCCCGTCTCAACACACCTTCGCCGACGATGAATGGCACGCGCATGGAGGCCCAGGCACCAAGGACCGATACATCCAACAGGCCCGAGATGAATTCAACAAGTCACAGGACCAGCTTCACGACCGGATTCCTTACTGCAGCATCTAAAAGCTTTACCCGGTCCACCCATCAGGGGCCACAGAGGACTTCGAGGTGTGCCTAACCGGGCGCGACGGGACACCCATCCCCGGTCTGACCAAATACACAAAGTTCAGGTCCCTAGGACTCTTCACATCCGGCTTAAATGACCACAAACCACAAGTAAACGAAATTATGGCCAACCTTCTCACTGCCACCCGCGCCGCGCGGTGGCATCTCTAACAAGTTTTTTTTGCATGCAGATGAACACTTCGCTTCGAGAGCTCAACATGCAATCTAACGATATTGGAGCTGAAGGTGTGAGGGCCTTTGGGGAAGCTCTGAAGGTACCTTTATAGCATCTGCTATTGACTGCGCACCTTGTGGTTCGATGCCGTTGCCGCCAATATCGATAGCGGTGAGGGTTGAGTTCACCTAAACAACCCACAAGCTTGTCTTGCACATGCTACCGCGCGCGGTAGCACTTTTCAATTATGCTTTGTTTGTGAGTGCAGGTGAACAAGATGCTAGCATTTGATAGCATATTTGTTTCGCTTGTACAAGTCAACAAAACGTTGACAAGCTTGAACCTCTATTACAACGGAATAGGCTACGCAGGTGCACAAGCAATTGGAGAAGCCTTGCGGGTACCTTAACTGCTGCAGC
>WBZZ01004230.1:25000-27500 GCA_019918135.1 Paulinella micropora | reverse complement strand
TTATATTAACGACACTCACCTGCGATATCACATCTGATGTCTTACCTACATGCATCTCTGATCACCATCCCATCTATGCTATCTTTCACACCCCAATCACACATAAGAAAAATAATAATAAAATCCTAAGAAATAAGAGATATGAAGACAAGAAGGAAATAATAACAGAAGAAATAATTTATGAACTTAAGCAAGTTCTTGACCCAGAACTAAATAACGATACTCCTAATAATTATATAAATAAAATACATACAGCTATTAAGGCAGTGGTAGAAAAATATGAAAAGCGTGTAAAGAAACGAAAATGGAAACCATGGTGCAATAATGAAATTAGAGCCATGATTAAGAAACAAAGAGAACTGTATGAAATAAAAATAGCATGCCCAGTTAAAAGTAATAGAACTAAGTATAATAAGCATAGAAATAAAACTAATAGAGAGATTAAGAAAGCTAAGAAAGCATACATGACTACCTTAATGGAAAAACTAAGTCACGATAAAAAAAAACGTATGAATGCGTTGAGAAAGCTGATCCCACAGACACAAGGTCTGAAGACCTCGCCCACCCAACTCCGCGTAGATGATAAGGTAATCACCGACCCCAAAGGTATTGCCAATGCACTCAACAGACACTACACGACGGTCGGCTCCAAGGTCAGTGCCCAAATCCCCCAAGAACATAAAGTCAGAGAAGAGGAAATAGACCTAACACAGAGAAAACTGCCTCCCTTTACACTCAAACGCATTTTGCAGGATGATGTAGTTGATACACTGAAAGCAATTAACAGAAACAAAGCAGAAGATATAAACAAAATAAAACCAGCCATCATGCAAGACCTTACAAAGTACATTGCCCCGATATTAACAACGCTCTTTAATAAAGCTATAGAACATAACCAATACCCTGATACACTAAAAATAACTAAAGTTATTGAAATATATAAAGCTAAAGATAGAACGCTGCCTGAGAATTACAGACCTATCTCGCTACTGCCGATTATTGCTAAGGTCTTTGACACTATACTCAACAAGCAACTGATGGCCCACCTTACCAGGTACGACATCCTCTCCCGAACTCAATACGCCTTCCGACCACACTCGAACACAACAATCACTACACAAACCATCTTAAATCACATCCAAAACCTCAAAGGCCCAGGAAGGTATGTACTTGCTCTATTTATTGACCTATCGAAAGCCTATGACACTATAGATCATGAAACACTGATCCATAAACTACGAAATAATATAAATTTTAGCGATAACACCACTACCTTTTTTAAATCATACCTCACAAAACGATACCAAACAGTATTTACCCAATATGCCCGTTCTTATCCACGCAAGATCACACATGGGATCCCGCAAGGTAGCACACTCTCAACAACGCTCTTCATTCTATACATCAATGATATTATACTTTCACTAACACACGGGACAGTCTTTGCATACGCAGATGACACCACACTTATCATTGCTGCTAAGAATAAAGAACAACTCCAAGAGCAAGATCCAAGAGCAAGCACAAACTGATACAACGAACCTTGTCAACTATTTCTACAGACATAACCTAGTACCCAACCCCACCAAAACCACCTACACTATCTTCCACAAGCACGAACAGAAGGTGCAGCTCGACTTGACTATCGACGGCAAGAGGCTCCAACAAGAACGAAAGGTAAAAGTATTAGGTACAATCATCCAAAGCAACCTGTCCTTCCGTGAACATATACAATCTATTATATTCCGCCTTCAACCATTCGTCCAAATGTTTCGTTATGTGAACAGCCTACTTCCCACTCACATCCTCCTCCAACTTTACTATGCACATGTATACCCCCTACTTATGTATGGTATCTCTATATGGGGATCTGATGACTACAACACCATTATACATCCACTCATTATCATCCAAAAACGTATAGTCCGTCTGATATGTCTCAAATCATGGAGAACACCTACCAAGCCTCTTTTTGCCAAACTACGCTTACTCAACATACTTAACATGTGTAAGTACAGCGTATGCATGGATGCACACTCCCTTATTTACCCAGCCTTCAAGGCTTTCCTTCCCCTTCACTACAACAATATCCGACCAATCACAGCTGTTCATAACTACAACACTAGGCGGTCATCAAAGAAACACATGTACAACGACTCAACGACGGGTCAATACAGCAGAGCAGCACAAGCACAATGGGATAAGCTGCCAGAGCACCTAAGAGATATCTCATACAAAGTAGAATTCAAAAAGGAACTCAAAGCATATCTCTTAAGGATGCAAGAATCCTGACACTGCCTACGGGCCTAAAGAGGGCGTTGGACACCTCATCATCAGATGATACCTGAGTGTGGGACAAGTTCAGCGTTGATCACATCCTAAGCCGGAGTGTGGTTGGCCAAACCCCCTTGGGGAGTCACCTCGTGTCTACCAGCTTTTGCGAGTGCCACCGTTATATATAGTACTGAGTGAGAATATAACACTTTCAACATATATATAT
>WBZZ01004230.1:12500-22500 GCA_019918135.1 Paulinella micropora | reverse complement strand
TGGAACGAGCCCTGGCCCCGCCTGGTACTAGGGAGGTCTTGGTATTGCCTGTATCAGTCCCTTCCGTGCAAACATCACGGCTTAGCTGGGCATCGGGTTAATACTTTACCCACAGACTTCCTGGTTGACGAAATCAGAAGCTCCTTTTTTCTGACATTAGTCGATAGTTCATCTATCTATCTATCTATCTATCTATCTATCTATCTATCTATCACTATCTATCTCTCTATCTCTCTCTATCTCTATCTATCTATCTATCTATCTATCTATCTATCTATCTATCTATCTATCTATCTATCTATCTATCTATCTATCTGTCTGTCTGTCTGTCTGTCTGTCTGTCTGTCTGTCTGTCTATCTATCTATCTATCTATCTATCTATCTATCAAGACATATGTTTCGTTCCAGACAAACGTACACATATACATACATACATACATACATACACACATACATTCATAGACACACCAACTTCCAAGAAAGAAATGCACAGCACACAGACACACGGACTATATAAAAACATATACACAGTACTAAATACCTTTTTGACTTCGCCACATCTTTAGACAATTTTCATGGAAGTTACCTCCACATCCTAGAGACAACGCAATTGCAAGCAACTTTCTTATTTATTTCCACCACATCGAAAAACTGAGACATGTGGACCCGACCCGAACAGCGTGGTCACTTGACTGTGTGAACAGTAGCCATACCCACGCAAAAAGTTGGACAGGTCACAAGTCCATGGCCACATGATCACAATTCTGCCAGCCATGAGAAGTTCCTTGTCCTTAACCACAATGAGCAATGATTTCAAACTCTTCGTTCTCAGGCGGTTCTGATCTTGAGGGCGTGTGTAGTGGCTCGTTTGAAAGCTCTCCTCAAGAGCTTTCTAATGAGCCATAACACAGGCTGTAGATGCAAGCATTTACTGAGATCGAAGCTCTTGAAGTCATTGTTCGTTGTGATTAAGAAATAGGAACTTCTCATGGCCTGAAAAAATTCCATCGCTAGGACAATAGGCCGCTGCTTTTCACAGTCAAGTGACCATCCTACTCGGGTCGGGTCCAAACGTCTTATTTTTCCAAAAAAATAATCCCGTGGTGGAAACAAGGTAATTCCAGAGGGGAGTAAGTAAAGTTAGTTTGTTTTGTCCGTATCAAGATAATATTTGAAAACAATTTCCCGCTTAACGGGCAAAAACAGTAGGGCCTATTGCAGTTTGGAAACTATCTATCTATCTATCTATCTATCTATCTATCTATCTATCTATCTATCTATCTATCTATCTATCTATGTATCTATCTATCTATCTATCTATCTATCTATATTGGTGACTGCATTCCATCATAGCCGTCCAGTGTTGCATAGCCCGGGCTAGGTCCCTGCGGGGGTTTAGGCCTCATACAATGTCATCATTGTAGCTTGCGCAAGCTTACGGTGCTCAAAACACTTGGACTAACGGCTTCCTTTTCTTTCTCTTCTTCCTTATCCTCCCACTCTCCATTCCTAGATTGCCTTTTTCTTCAACGTCCTTCCTCCTCTTCTTTTTCCAGAACACAGTCTACCCGTGATTCCCATCCCGGACACATGCACAGTACACAAATTATTGTTTGATGTGAAACTGCGTTCCTTTGCAAGGACTACATTCCTTTGCGACATCTCATCTATCTATCTATCAAAATTGTTTGGTTGGATTTAGGGCAAAATGTTTGTATGTTTGTATGTTTGTATGTATGTATGTATGTATGTATAGAACTATGTATGTATGTATGTATGTTAGTTTGTAGCAGCGGTCGTGGCAGCCGGAGAGAGAGAGAGAGAGAGAGAGAGAGAGAGAGAGAAAGAAAGAAAGAAAGAAAGAAGAAAGAAAGAAAGAAAGAAGGAAAGAAAGAAAGAAAGAAAGAAAAGGAAAGAAAAGAAAAGAAAAAAGGAAAGGAAAGGAAAAGAAAAGAAAAGAAAAGAAAAAAGAAAAAGAAAAAAAGAAAAGAAAAAGAAAAAGAAAAGAAAAAGGAAAAGAAAAAGAAAAGAAAAGAAAAAGAAAAGAAAAAGAAAAGAAAAGAAAAGAAAGGAAAGAAAAGGAAAGGAAAGAAAAGGAAAAGGAAAAGGAAAGGAAAGAAAAGGAAAGAAAAGAAAAGAAAAGAAACGAAACGAAAAGAAAAGAAAAGAAAAGGAAAGAAAAGAAAAGAAAAGAAAAGGAAAGGAAAAAAAAGAAAAAAGACAAAAAAGGATTGTATATATATATATACATGTTTGTGTGGAATACCTTGCTTGCAGTAGGTCAGATCGGAGCCATCGCCATCCTGCAATCAAACACAGCCATTACTGTACACATATACATAAATACATACATACATACATACATACATGCATACATGCATGCATGCATACATAGGTGAGATTGGAGCCAATGGTCATCCTGCAATCAAACACAGTCATTACTGTACACACATACATACATACATACATAGGTCAGATCGGAGCCATCGCCATCCTGCAATCAAACAGCCAGAACTATACACTCATACATAAATACATACATACATACATACATACATGCATGCATACATAGGTCAGATCGGAGCCAATTGCCATCCTGCAATCAAACACAGTCATTACTGTACATACATACATAAATACATACATACATACATGCATACATACATACATACATACATACATACATAGGTCAGATCGGAGCCATCGCCATCCTGCATCAAACACAGTCATTTCCGTACACACACACACACATACATACATACATACATACATACATACATGCATACATACATGCATACATACATACACACATACACACATACATACATACATACATACATACATACATGCATGCATGCATACATAGGTCAGATCGGAGCCATCGCCATCCTGCAATCAAACACAGTCATTACTGTACACACATACATACATACATACATACATGCATACATACATGCATACATACATACATACATACATGCATGCATACATAGGTCAGATCGGAGCCATCGCCATCCTGCAATCAAACACAGCCATACATACATACATGCATACATACTTACATACATACATGCATGCATGCATGCATACATACATGTATACATACATACATACATACATACATACATACATACATACATACATGCATGTATGCATCGCCATCCTGCAATCAAACACAGTCATTACTGTACACGCACACACACATACATACATACATACATACATACATACATACATGCATACATGCATACTTACATACATACATACATACATACATACATACATACATAGGTCAGATCGGAGCCATCGCCATCCTGCAATCAAACACAGTCATTACTGTACACACATACATAAATACATACATACATACATACATGCATGCATGCATGCATGCATGCATACATACATACATACATACATACATACATACATGGGTCAGATCGGAGCCATTGGCCATCCTGCAATCAAAAACAGTCATTACTATACACACATGCATACATACATACATACATGCATGCATACATACATACATACATACATACATACATACATGCATGCATACATAGGTCAGAGGAGCCATCGCCATCCTGCAATCAAACACAGTCATTATTGTACACACAAGCACATAAATACATACATACATACATACTTGCATACTTGCATACATACATACATACACACATGCATACATACATAGATACATAGATACATGCATGCATACATAGGTCAGATCGGAGCCATCGCCATCCTGCAATCAAACACAGTCATTACTGTACACACACACATACATACATACATACATGCATGCATACATGCATACATACATACATACATACATACATACATACATACAGACATACATACATACATGCATGCATACATAGGTCAGATCGGAGCCATTGGCCATCCTGCAATCAAGCATAGTCATTACTATACACACATACATACATACATACATACATGCATGCATACATACATACATACATACATACATACATACATACAAGACATACCATACATACATGCACGTATGCATCGCCATCCTGCAATCAAACACAGTCATTACTGTACACACATACATAAATACATATATACATACATACATACATACATACATGCATACATACATACATACATACATACATACATAGGTCAGATCGGAACCATTGGCCATCCTGCAATCAAACACAGTCATTACTGTACACACATACATACATACATACATACATACATACATACATACATACATACATGCATGCATACATAGGTCAGATCGGAGCTATCGCCATCCTGCAATCAAACAGCCAGAACTATATACACTCATACATAAATACATACATACATACATGCATACATACATACATGGATACATGGTCAGATCGGAGCCATCGCCATCCTGCAATCAAACACAGTCATTACTGTACACACATACATAAATACATAAATACATACATACATACATACATACATGCATGCATACATAGGGCAGATCGGAGCCATCGCCATCCTGCAATCAAACACAGTCATTACTATACACATACATAAATAAATACATACATACATACATACATACATACATACATACATAGGCCAGATCGGAGCCATCACCATCCTGCAATCAAGCACAGTCATTACTGTACACACATACATAAATACATACATACATACATACATGCATACATACATACATAAATACATAAATACATACATACATACATGCATACAAAACATACCATACATACATGCATGTATGCATCGCCATCCTGCAATCAAACACAGTCATTACTGTACACACATACATAAATACATGCATGCATGCATGCATACATACTTACATACATACATACATACATACATACATACATACATACATACATACATACATACATATATACATGCATGCATACATAGGTCAGATCGGAGCCATCGCCATCCTGCAATCAAACACAATCATTACTGTACACACATACATAAATACATACATGCATGCATGCATGCATACATACTTACATACATACATACATACATACATGATATCAATACATACAAGACATACCTACATACATGCATGCATGCAAACATGCATACAAACGCACGTACCTGCATTATGGATACATATGTATACATACATACATACATACATACATACATACATACATGTATTAACATACATACATACATACAGAAGTAGTATAATATGAAATTTACAAGGGTCGTTTTTCGTGCCTTAAAACGACCTCATAAATTTCATTTCTCTTCTCCTATTGCTAGTTTGAACAATCAATACGAAAGCACATAACACCCCAAAGAGCCCTCCACACGAGCACAAAGGAAAACATATATATGTATTGTAAAAGAAAAAAATTTGTCTTGGTATAGATGGATTACAAACAGAAGAGAGCAGAATATGTAAAGGAAAGAAGAAAACAGAAATATACATGTGTATGTGGTAAAGTAATAGGTATATATGGAAAATATCAACACGAAAAATCTGACTTTCATAGAGACTACTTCGCAGAGAAAGAAGAGGTTATGATAGGAGGACATAAAGTTATTCGTATAATTCGTAGAAATGACGACACGGAAAGATATTATAAAAATAAAATGTAAAACCATTTAAAGAAATAAATATTATTACTTATATAATATGTCTTCTATATTGATACAAGCGGACAAGGAATTGAAAGAACTATACAACTTACATTTTCCAGAAGCATTAGCAGACGATAGAAGGATTAAGAAATACACTAGAAGAGAAACGCTTCAACGATATAGCAAAGCCTTTAAGTTTTGGGATGAACAGAAAAACAAAGCATTAGAGGCTCCAACAATGTTGAATATCCACAAATGGGAAATATGTGAAGAAGCAATAAGACAACTTAAATTAAGAGTGATGATTGTATTAAATAATAAAATGTAAAACCATTTAAAGAAATAAATTATATTACTTATAATATAGATATGGGGAGACACAAGAAATATCTCACACCTGAGGACGAACGAAAGGCTAACTCCGAAAAGGCGCTCGCATATTACAAAAGAAATAAGGATGAAATTAATCAAAAGAGGAAGGAGCAATTAAAAGAACGAAACAGAAAACTTAAGGAATATGAAGAAATGAAGGAGAGAGGAGCATAAAAAACAAAAAAACGAAAAAATGATTTTTTATTATGAATTTCATGTTAAAGGTAAGACAATTTATATATATATATAAAGGTAAAACAATTTAATTTATTTTCATTATTTTATATCCTAACTAATATAAAAGTAAAATATGCCACCACCATTACCGCCCAGACCAACAAAGGAAAATGTAGAACTAGTGAAGGTAAGGGTGAATTTGAAGAAAACTACAACAAGAGAAAACAAAAGGGAATTTAAAGTAGTAGAGTTGAAATCTAGGCGAGACAATAGATTAAACTCTCTTACATACGAGAAGCAAGGATTAGATATAAACTTTTATGATACTGACGCATTAGAGCGAGAGGTTCTACTTCCAATACTATTAGATGCGAAAAGAAATGGTATGACAGGAAATGCGGACGTTCATATTACTATAACCTATATAACCGACCACGAAGAATTAAATAGATATTATAAAAAGAAAACATTTAATTCGTTTCAAATAAAAAACTATGACTATTTTATTGAAATGTTAAATGAGTTTAACATAAGCAATATTGAAGCGTCTGGACTAGGTTATGAACGGATTATTGAATATGCTAAGGTAGTAGTAGTTCAAGAAAACGGAGGAGGATGCTATGAGGGAAAATACAAAAGCAAACAAACGAAATATGAGGAAAGTATATTAATATCTCCCGCAAGCAAAAATAATAATTGCTTATTCTTCCTTTGTAAAGACATTCTCAATATGCCACTTATTAATAGAAAAAGATGTAATGATTTTAGAGAACAATTCAATCTTTCTAATGATTGCCCTATACCATTCTCTACAGCAGTAAAAATCCTTAATACTTTGATAAAAGAATGAAAGACATATGAAATAACAAATGCCTTAACAAAAGAAACTATAAGCACGAACAACATCGGAGAAGAAGCGGATATTATGATTTACTTAGAGAATAACCACTATTTTGGATTAATTAAAAGATGTAAAAAGAAATGTGAAAAATGCCTGACTAAGTATTTTACTAAACATACTTGTAATCCAAAAATGATAAATTATGCGAAAAGAGAAATATTAAAGAATGGAAAGAGACATTTAATAACGAAGGCGCATAAAGAAAAATATAATAATAAAGATGAACTTCTTCATTATGATCTAGAAACTTTTAGAAATAACACGCTTGCTGACGGCTTTGATATTCACGACTGCTATATAGTCAGATATACTCAAGGTACTGAAGGATTTAAATATTATGCTGGTATTGATTGTATTTCTAAATTTCTAGATTTAGTCTTAGAGCGAGGAAGAAAGTTAGCAGTAGAATGGGCTAACAAACTACTACATAATCCAGTCAAGAAAGTAGCAGGAGTAAGAAAGAAAAAGAAGAAAGATGAAGAACCACCAATTTTATATGTGAATGGGTTTAACGGGGCGAACTTTGACCACTACTTCATTAAACAGGAATTAATAAGAAGAGGCATTAAACCAAAATCTCACATGATAAATAACGGCTCAATAATCTCTTTACAATTTGAAAATATTAAAATGTGTGATATGTGTAAGCATACTCAAGGGACATTAAAAGAAAACTTAGAAAATATGAAATGTAAAACTCTTAAAGGAGATTTCGACCACGACAAGGCTTCTACTTGGGAAACAATGAGTGAAGAATTAAGAAATAAGTATCTTGAATATTTGAAGTGGGATGTTATGGGGTTAAAAGAGTTATATGACAAAATAAACACAGAGATATTTGAAAAACACTCAGTGAACTTAACTTCATACATTTCAACTTCAAGCCTTGCTTTCAATATCTGGAAGAAAATGATTGATGGTAAGCACGATGTAAGACTCCCAACTATTGAACAAGAGAAAGCGTTTAGAAAAGCGGTTATCGGAGCAAGAACATATCCAAGCAAAAAAAGATTTATTTCAAAACAATACAAGGACTACTTAGCGGGGAAAATCACATTTGACGAATTAACCGATTTTTTAGTTGATGCGGATGTCGTATCTTTATACCCAACAGCGATGCTTAATTTATTTATGGTTGGAGAAATTAAACTGACTATCGCACCATTTGATTATAATAATCTTCCTATCGGTATTTACAATGTTGATTATATCTCACCAAAAGACATTCTACATTCAAGAATAGGACAGAGAAATAAAATGGGCTCATTAAAGTGGAATTTAGCGGATATGAAAGACCAATGGCTTACAAGTGTTGATATTGAAGATATGATTAAGGAAGGCTACGATATAACAATTCATAAAGGTACTATACAGAGGAGGCTGAACCAGTATTCAAAGAATATATATTAGAAATGTTTAAGGCGAAAGAAAATAGCGAAAAAGGCACACCACAATATTTATTAGCCAAACTATTTATGAATTCGTTATACGGAAAGATGATACAACGACCTATCCCAACAGAAGCAGAATATATTAAATCCAATGAGGAGTATTGGAAATTTTGGACAAAAAATTATATATCTGATGTGGTTGAATTCAAAGATAAAGACTGAAACAAACTTTGGCACGTATCTGGAATGCCCAGAAATGAAGTAATAATTGAAGAGAGTATTACAAAACCTTCTCACTACGGGGCTTTCATTCTAGCATATAGCAGGCGAATTATGTATAACTACATAAAAGAGGCTAATCCAAATAAAGATATAGAGGCTGATTTCTATTACACCGATACCGATAGTCTAGTGTTGCATGTTAGGTTCGCCAAACTAATCAAAAGGCTTGGTGATAAATCTCTCGGTGGAATAACAGATGACTTAGGAGATTGTTGTAAGATAATAAGAGGAACATGGATTGCTCCTAAATTGTATATGTTAGAATTTACAACGAATGAAGCCTTTCTCCTTACCTTACTAAGAATGACTTGAAACATAAAGACAAAGGTGTTCATATAATTGAATGCTACGAAAACGAGGGAGTAAAAAAGAGATACTACCACCTTAGAGGTAAGGGGTTGAATTCAAAGGGGTTAAATCCAGAAATATATGAAAAGATGGATTTAGGTGAAAGCATTGAAAATGTTAGAGATTTTCAAATGAAAATTCATTTATCACGAAATAGCAAACAGCAAAACATTAACCATTTCAGCATAGTTCATACTACAAACATAAAAAAGAAAGTTAATGATAATAAATGGCAAGGTCGGGAGTTTATCAATGAAAATGATAGTATTCCTTACGGGTATCAAACGATGTTTATGAGCGAGTGAAAATGAGCGTTATGTTGAAAATTCAACATTGGATGAAAGCGATGCTCATAAATAGTTAATTAATTAATTTTTATTTTTTGTATCCTATAGTATATACTAATGTCTCTCAAGTCTCTCGCGGAAAATTTGAAAAACTTTCTATTAATAATAAAACATTTACTTTGGATGATATCAAGCAAGTTATTGATGGGCATGTAAGTGATTTTTAATAATCATTCCACTAAAAAATAAAACAGCGAAAGAAGTATATTATGCTTTGAAATCTATACCTTATAAACCAAAGTCAATTACAACTGACAGCGGAGGAGAATATAAAGGCGCTACTCGTGATTATTTCATTGAAAATGGAATTAAACACGATGTCGTTGAAGTTGGCGACCATAGAGCGCTTGCGGTTGTTGATAGAGTGATAAGAAGTATTAGGAGATTGCTTGACCTTTTATTTGAAACTAATAGAAATTTTGACTGGGTAAGTTATATTCAAGACTTAGTCAATGCGTACAATCATAAAGTTCATAGAGGAATTCAAGCCAAACCTGTGGATGTCTTTGCTAGAAGAGACAAAAATAAACAGAAAATCACACGTGATAATTTAATAGACGAATTCAATGTTGGCGAGAGTGTAAGAAAAG
>WBZZ01004230.1:0-7500 GCA_019918135.1 Paulinella micropora | reverse complement strand
CGCAACTTCTCTATTTCACTGCAAACGTTGTGTAGTGGAGGGTGCGCTGCTGGGAGCCTATGGTCTTGCTTTGTCTGCATCTCTGTCTTTCACCCTTTCTCGCTCTCACTGCTGTGGCTGTCACACGTTGTGGTCACTGGTTGTGCTAGTGCAGCAAGTGCTGGCGGGCTTTCCTGTACCCAAGTGCAACAAGACTCTGCGTGAATTCCGGAACAGGTTCTTTTCACTCGTGCTAGGCCAGCTTCAGTACTACCTGGTGCTTCTTAGGTGTATCTTGTTATTTTACGCCTGGGACCAGGAAGAGCTGATACGAAGACTGTTGTCTTTTGTCACTACCCAGAAGCACCGAGACGTATTCTCTTTGTTCGTTTCTGCCTGCTTGCGTGGTAACAACGTCTGTCTTTCTTTCTCTCATGGCTACCGCTGTTGTCTCCCTTGTGATTGCTGCCGGTGGCTACAAAGTGAGCGCACTTCAGCAGGCCCTCGTACAAGCAGCGGGAGCTGAAACACTGGCGTGCCTCGAGTACCTAACCGAGCACACCCAGGTTCTCTTCTCTTGGCAACTACTTACTTCCGATTGGCAGTTGTGTGTAAGATGTGCTGTGCTGTGTGTAGGGGGGCAAACCCTGGACTGTCGCCTCGGTCGGTGCCTATCTGGCGGATAGGAGCACCTCTACTGGCTGGCCCCTGCTGCCAGCCAGAGAGCCTGTCCTAGTGGACGAGTGCGGTACGGTGCCAGCACTTGCCACCACTGTCGTCCTAGCCTTGGTTTGGTGGTCAGGACTGTGTATAGCTCCGAACCCCGCTACCGGTGGGCTGGACCTGCAGACCCTGGCTATGCTGGTGCAGGGCGATATGATTATCCTGGGTAGTCGCACCTTCCGGTTCTGCCCACCGCCCACGTACCTACCACACAAAAACACCTGGCCGTTTAGGCACAAGCTTCGTCTGGACGAGCAATGGTGCCAACGCGCACAGGCCCAAGAACAGGGAGACCTGCACGCGCAAGGAGACTTATCTGCGTTTCTGCAAGGCGTGCAGGTCGGGGGCTGGAACGCTTGCGACCCCCTGCTCCCTGCGCTGTACAATGCCCGGACCAGGGTAACCCCAAGCTAGGGTTTGCTGCCTGTGCTAACTCTACTTTTGCTTGGCAGGTAATGAGCTTGCTAGGCTACGAACCACAGCCTGTATTAATTATAGCACGCACGGTCCACCCGCAGGAGTTCATGTACGTGAACTACGGCAGCGCTTTTTGGGAGGAGCAGAGGCCTCTCTAAGAGAAGAGAACTATACGTTCTGACTACAGGGCACGTAGTCCCAGAACATTCGGAGACACAATGTTCTATGAGTACACCACCGGTTCATAATAAACTTAAGATATTATGCTAGAGCCTTTGGGGAGCAGCGCCGGCCTGTATAACCGCTCGGAAGCTAGCTTAAGCACAGAGCCTGTTTGGCGAGAGAACCGGTCCCTCCGGAAGGATCCGGATAGAAAGAACGGCCCGGCTTAGGACAACACACGCGCTTCTCTTGCAGTGTTCTTCTTTGGCCGAACGAGTACCGGTTGTATTAATCTTGGTCGCATATCCTGGTACGGCCAACGTTCCTTCCGTGTGTTGTCTCTGTCTGTCTAGCAGCACAGAGGCTAGCTTTCATGATCTGTGTGCCCCCCCCCCCCCCCTGGCGATGTGTAGTCGGCGAGGGGCACACAGGAGTAGGTAGGTAGGTGTTGTTCTTAAAGTCCTTTCTTCGCTACTATCTTATTATTGTTCTTCTTATTACCTGTCCGAGGTAACAATGATCATTGCTGCCGTGAAAATACTTATACCACGTGTGACGGCTATGCTTGTTCTTATATCCGTTAGTTAGCGTCCTGGTTAGTATCTATTATTATCGTCGTTTTGTTATTCTATCATGGCTGTTGATAATTACTCTCGTTATGAGCGTAATATCATCTAGGTGTCTTACTATCTGTTTTTATTTGCATCCTTGTGTCTCTCTCTTTCTCTCTCTTGCAAGAGAGCGTAGTGTACGTAGGTATGTGTGTACACACATAAATAGATATAAGAATGCATACACACAGAAATAGACACAGAAAGGCGCACATGTGTAAATCCTGGTGTATGTGCTTGTAATTTGAAGTCGTGGAGGTATGTGAGCAGCAGACAGCGTGTTAGTCCGACCTAAGGTAGACGACGCACCCCACGGGCAGGTGCCGGCAAGCACGCTAGCAACCGTAGCTCGGGCTTTTCGGACGATAGCACACTCAGGTTCTAACATTTATCTTAATCGCAACGCTAACAAAGGAGGTACTTGTCGCAGTGGATGCCTAGCCGCGCGTCGTTGCTGAGCCTCCCTGGGGGCCGAGACGCACGACAGGTGTTACCCCACTCTAGACAGCCTGGGTACTCAAGGCTACGCACACCGGAGACACAGCCTCGGGTCGGATCGCTGCACGGTTTAGGTGACCGGACGCCCTCGGCTGGTTCCTATGGACCGTCAGAATACCCAAGCGCACCACACTATGCTAGCCTTGCGACTAGACTGTCGTTAGTGTTAGAATGTGTATTGTCGAGAGGCCCAAAGACTGACAGACTGCTAGGCACTGCCGGTTTATTACGAGAAGCATCCATCAGTTGTGGCTAGGAAGGGGGTAAACCCTCTCGCTGCAACATATGTAACGTATGTCCATGTGCATACACATACAGACGCAAATAGATAAGAACACGTATGTACGCAGACTTGCACACATCGGCCTACGCACACAGGCCTACATACATGCCCACATACAGACATACACAACCTACATACAGACGCGCATAGAAAGAACATACGTATATACTTACACACATACTTGCAGACACGAGTTCCTGAATACAGACAGACACGCAAAGCATATCTGCACGCGTACAGGCGTACATACACGCGTAGCCACACATAAGCACATGGATACGTACTGCTACCTACGTACATCTCGGACAGACAGATATATTGCTACAGACGTACATCCCATGCTACGAACGGACGTACACAGAGGTACACACAGAATTGTACGTACATATACACAACAGGTATGTATAAGTACACTTAGGCAGGCAGAATAACAATAACAAGAACAATAGTAAGCTTCCTCAGGCTGTGGCATTGCAGGTGCAGATCCCGAACAAGTGTTTGTAATAGTAATAATGACAATGACAATAATAAAGTATGTGTGACGGAGTAGCAGTAGTACGAAGGGAAGGCAGAGGAGCAGTAGTAGACGACGTGAATACGAGCAGCAACAGTAGTACGAGTAATAGTAGTAGCAGCAGCAGTAGTATGAACCGAAGAGGGGAGAATAGTAGTAGTGGCAGTGATAGCAGTGGTTAGCGGTAATCGCAAGAAGAAGGGAACTAAAGATGATTATGATAATACCTAATAATCATATTGATAATCCTAATAACAATCAAGGAGTAGTCAGGAGATGAGTGCTAGTAAAGGGAGGTGTAGCAGTGGGAGTCGGTAGGGAGAAAGGAAGCAGTAGTGGAAGGACGAAGGGAAATAGCAGAAGTAGAAAGAAATAGGATTAGCAAAAGTAGTACGAGTAATAGTGGTAGCAGCAATAGTAGGCACAGACATACATACACAGACACATACATCGTGGCACCTGCATTCATACATACAGACATACACACAGGGCACGTATACATTCCCAATAACACGGGCACACACACACACATTGATTCTACATACATGCATACATAATACGTTTGCGTGTATGCAAGTATATACGGAAAACAGACTGGACACTGTACATCCTTCAGACGGATAAATAGGTAAATAGGTGGATATAGATATAGATAGACAGAAAGACTGACTGATAGACAGACAAATAGATAGATAGGCAGACAGACAGACAAATAGACAGACAAATAGATAGATAGATAGATAGACAGACAGACAGGTAAATAGACAGACAACTGAATAGACAGACGGATGGACAGATAGGCAGATACATAGACAAGCAAACAGATAGATAGACAGACAGACAGATGGATAGATAGACAGACAGACAGATGAATAGACAGACAAATAGATAGATAAACAGATGGATAGATAGGCAGGTACATAGACGAGCAAACAGATAGATAGACAGATAGATAGATAGACAGATAGATAGACAGACAGATAGATGGACAGACAGATAGATAGACAGACAGATAGATAGATAGACAGACAGACAGATAGACAGAGAGACAGAGAGATAGACAGACAGACAGATAGACAGAGAGACAGAGAGACAGAGAGACAGACAGATAGACAGACAGACAGATAGACAGATATGTTTGGTCTACCAACTCTACATATCTGAAGACAGGCATCCATTGATAGATAGACAAATAGATAGATAGATGGACAAACAGACAGATAGACAGATGGATAGATAGACATAGACAGATAGACAGACAGATAGATAGATGGACAGGCAGATAGACAGACAGACACACAGACAGGTAGACAGACAGACCGAGAGATAGACAGATATGTTTGCTCTACCAGCTCTACATATCTGAAGACACAGGCATCCATTGATAGACAAATAGATAGATAGATAGACAGATGGATAGATAGACATAGACAGATAGACAGACCGAGAGATAGACAGACAGACAGATAGACAGACAGATAGATAGACAGACAGATAGATAGATGGACAGGCAGATAGATAGATAGACAGACAGACAGATAGACAGACAGATAGATAGACAGACAGATAGATAGATGGACAGGCAGATAGATAGATAGACAGACAGACAGATAGACAGATGGATAGATAGACATAGACAGATAGACAGACAGACCGAGAGATAGACAGACAGACAGATAGACAGACAGAAAGATAGACAGATATGTTTGGTCTACCAGCTCTACATATCTGAAGACACAGGCATCCATTGATAGACAAATAGATAGATAGATAGACAGACAGACAGATAGACAGATGGATAGATAGACATAGACAGATAGACAGATGGATAGATAGACATAGACAGATAGACAGACAGATAGATAGATGGAAAGGCAGATAGATAGACAGACAGACAGATAGACATAGACAGATAGACAGACAGACCGAGAGATAGACAGACAGATAGACATAGACAGATAGATAGACAGACAGACCGAGAGACAGACAGACAGATAGATAGACAGACAGATAGACAGACAGATAGACATAGACAGATAGACATAGACAGACCGAGAGATAGACAGACAGACAGATAGACAAACAGATAGATAGACAGACAGATAGATAGATGGACAGGCAGATAGATAGATAGACAGACAGACAGATAGACAGATGGATAGATAGACATAGACAGATAGACAGACAGACAGATAGACAGACAGACAGATAGACATAGACAGATAGACAGACAGATAGATAGATGGACAGGCAGATAGATAGACAGACAGACAGATAGACATAGACAGATAGACAGACAGACAGATAGACATAGACATATAGATAGACAGACAGATAGACAGACAGACCGAGAGATAGATGGACAGGCAGATAGATAGATAGACAGACAGACAGATAGACAGATGGATAGATAGACATAGACAGATAGACAGACAGACAGATAGACAGACAGACAGATAGACATAGACAGATAGACAGACAGATAGATAGATGGACAGGCAGATAGATAGACAGACAGACAGATAGACATAGACAGATAGACAGACCGAGAGATAGACAGACAGACAGATAGACAGACAGACCGAGAGATAGACAGACAGACAGATAGACAGACAGATAGATAGACAGACAGATAGACAGACAGACCGAGAGATAGACAGACAGACAGATAGACATAGACAGATAGACAGACAGACCGAGAGATAGACAGGCAGATAGATAGACAGACAGATAGACAGACAGACCGAGAGATAGACAGACAGACAGATAGACATAGACAGATAGATAGACAGACAGATAGACAGACAGACCGAGAGATAGACAGACAGACAGATAGACAGACAGACAGATAGACATAGACAGATAGACAGACAGACCGAGAGATAGACAGACAGACAGATAGACAGACAGATAGATAGACAGATAGATAGACAGACAGACCGAGAGATAGACAGACAGACAGATAGACAGACAGAAAGATGGACAGATATGTTTGGTCTACCAGCTCTACATATCTGAAGACACAGGCATCCATTGATAGACAAATAGATAGATAGATAGACAGACAGACAGACAGATAGACAGATGGATAGATAGACATAGACAGATAGACAGACAGACCGAGAGATAGACAGACAGACAGATAGACAGACAGAAAGATAGACAGATATGTTTGGTCTACCAGCTCTACATATCTGAAGACACAGGCATCCATTGATAGACAAATAGATAGATAGATAGACAGACAGACAGACAGACCGAGAGATAGACAGACAGACCGAGAGACAGACAGACAGATAGATAGACAGACAGATAGATAGACAGACAGATAAATAGATGGACAGGCAGATAGATAGATAGACAGACAGATAGATAGACAGATAGATACATACAAGTACTCATACAAGCAAACAGATAGACAGACAGAGATAGACAGACATATAGACAGACAGATAGACAGACAGATAGATAGATAGACAAATATGTTTGGTCTATCAGCTCTGCATATCCGAAGACACAGGCATCCATTGACAGACAGACAAATAGATAGACAGATAGAGACAGATAAATAAATAGACAGACAGATAGACGAATGGACAGAAATAGACAGACAGATAGACGGACAGATACACAGATAGAAAGAAAGATAGACAGACAGATAGACAGATGGACAGATAGACATAGAGAGATAGACAGACAGATAGATGGACATGCAGATAGATAGATAGACAGACAGACAGATAGACAGAGAGATGGACAGATAGACGGACTGACAGATACATACAATCGATAGTGTAGCCCGCGCACCTTTTTCTTGATGACAAATGTGCCGTAGAAGCGGGCCGGAAATAAGGCCATAGCCTGACAGAGTGTGGTGGCTTATTTCGAGCCTGATTTCCGTACGTCTACCCTTAGCGTTGCCTATCTATCCTTCTGTCTATCTATCCATCTGTCCATCTATCCGTCTGTCTATCTGTCTGTCTGTCTGTCCGTCTATCTATTTATCTGTCTGTCTATCTCTGTCTATCTGTCTGTCTGTCTATCTGTCTGTTTATCCATCCGTTTGTCTAACTATTCGTCTGTCTATTTGTCTGTCTATCTGTCTGTCTATCTATCTGTCTATTTATCTATTTATCTATCTATCTGTCTCTGTCTGTCTATCTGCCTCTGTCTGTCTATCTGTCTCTGTCTGTCTATCTGCCTCTGTCTGTCTATCTATCTGTCTGTCTATCTATCTATCTATCCGTTTGTCTACTTATCTATTTATCCATCTATTTGTCTCTATCTGTCTGTCTATCTACTTATCTATTTAC
>WBZZ01004229.1:180000-190000 GCA_019918135.1 Paulinella micropora | reverse complement strand
GCATTTGGAAAAAAGAAGAGGAGGTAGGTCGTTGAAGAACAAGGCAATGTAGGAATGGAGAGTGGGGTCTTGAGGAGGATAAGGAAGAAGAGAAAGAAAAGGAAGCCGTTAGTCCACGTGTTTTGAGCAACGTAAGCTTGCGCAAGCTACAATGATGACATTGTATAAGGCCTAAACCCCCGAAGGGACCTAGCCCGGGCTATGCAACACTGGACGGCTATGACGGAATGCAGTCACCGATACGGACTAAAGGAAGATTAGATTAATTTTTGACTGCACAGGAGCGATAAATCGCACAAGAGCAACGAGCTACGCAGGACGATTGAAGCAAAGGGATTTGGATTGGGGATGGGAAAAACCCAAGGCGCGTAAACATCGATGAACAGAGAACGATACCATGCCGGGAGCCCCGCATTTGATTGATCGAAGGTGGCAGGTCCATCCGTTGTCCTCGTCTGAGACTTAAGCCCACTGTATCGGCTGGTCTTGTAGGCTCGCGCGTCAAGGATGTTTTCCTCGACCGGGCACGTGAGCTCGATCAGTATACACTTCTTGGCAGACAGTGACCAGACAACAATATCGGGGCGGCGGTCAGTGACACAGATGTGGACAGGAAAGGCTTGCTCAGAACCAGTGTACTGGGTTTGGAGCTGCCAATCGTTTGCGGTGTCAAGTAGGGATGGACGATGAAATGACTGCCCCTTAGGCTTCTGCTCGCCCTCTTTCACAAACACAGACTTCGATTCATTTTGGTTGTAGGGGAACGTTTGTTATGGCTCTCGATGTGTTTTTGTAGGGGAGCTTCAATAGTGCAGAGCACAGAGTCGTGACGCCAGGTATAACGGGCTTGTTTGAGGGCAACATGGCCAGCCGGAGAGGATGTGACATAAATGGGCTTGACCAGAACAGAGAGCACACTTGTCGGGAATGATTCCCCACAGACGTCTAAGGTCGGGGGTATTAACCGAGTTTGTGCTTGCGTTGATGACCCAGAAGATTAAACGGGGATTACGGGTTCCGATGAGGCGAGCCCAGGAGAGGTCAAAGGGGCATGCGTCTTCAAAACGAAGAAAGCACCCTTGCATGGCTTTGTCCATGTCATGCACTGTGGTTGTCTCAAGTAGTGTCTCAGCAGCTAACTCTAAATCCTTTCTTTGCGGTCTTGATGGATCTTCTTTTGGGTAGCGACCATGGCCAAGTCCGAGATGATCAGATTGGCCTCGATGTTTGAATTCAAAATCAACTTGTGTCTCAAGCTTTTCGAGCTCAGGCTCTGGTTTCCAGACAGTTTGAAACGTTTCGTGTTTCGTCAGGTTCATCGCATAGATGGACGAGAGGTGTTTATCTGGGCAGTACTTAAGCATGTGAGCATGGTTGATTTGAAGTCGCTGGTAAAAAGAAACGATGGACTGGAGCTGTAGACCGAATTTCGAGCGTGGGCGGTAAAGGCAAGAGACCAGAGCTCTTTTGTAGATATTGGCCCATTTTTGTAGGAAACGGGTCGCAATTTTCTCAAGGGTTTTGGCGAAAGATAAGCAGAGGTCATAAATGAGAAATGGCCACGCAAGTGACTGGACAGCATAGTGTTGGTAGAGCCAAAGTTTCATAAAGCCATTGATCGAGCAGCTATCGACGGCTTGCATAGAAAGAATGAACTTCTTTTGGATATCTGCTCGTTGTTCGTTTTCGCTGAGGTCATGGTAGACAATCCATTCGAGGTCTTTGAAGGGCTTGTCAGTGATGAAGTCAATTGGTTTGCCAGTAATAGTAAGGGTGGGTCCAAAGGTGAGAAAGATATCGGCATTAATCGTTTGAGACCCTTGTGGTCGTCCGCTTCAGTCCAATATTTGAAAGCAAGGCTTTCGCATTTGGGCGTTTCGCGGCCATTGTTCTGGTCCATGTTAGAAATTTGTCTATTATGTTGATGGACGATTGACAGTGTTTCGTGGATCGGCTGTGTAGTTTGAGGTCGTCAGCATATGCAGCTTCGTGCACGATTACTTCATCCGTTGGGTTCTTGTGTTTGAAGTGGTATCCATTTTTTTTGGTCACGATGATAGGAGGTCAAGTAGTAAAATGAAAACTACATTGAAAAGGAGAGGAGAGATGCAGCATCCTTGAAAGACGCCCACAGCGAAAACAAAGGGTTCTGATGACCATTCTTGCCCTTCGATTGTGGCTACCAAGAGTTCGTAATATAGGAAGATTATGCGTGCAAACATAGGGGGCACGTGGTACCACCAGAGAGCGAACTGGATCAAGTTATGGTTCACGCTTGCAAAAGCGTTTTTTAGGTCAATCCATCTATAACCAGTTGGCGATAGTGATATTTAGCATTTTTTATAGTAGCCTTTGTTGCAGCCATGTGTTCGGGGCATCCTGCAACGTTACGGAGGAAACCTTTTTGTTTTGCTCTATCAAAGTATTCGTTATTCAGCAAAAAACTTTCTAGGCGTTTTAACCATAAAGAGAAGAATACCTTAGCCGAGCAGTTTGTAAGAGCACTTGGATCTAGGCGTTTTAACCATAAAGAGAAGAATACCTTAGCCGAGCAGTTTGTAAGAGCACTTGGACGATAGTTTGAGGCCTGAAGTGGATCGCCGTCCTTATAAAGGAGGGAGATAGCAGCGTGGGCCCAGCTGTTAGCTACATCAGTTGTCCAACACTATCATGATTATGAGTTTGTGTAAGAAAGATAAAGCGGTGGGAAGTCTCTTGTAAACGAGGTAGCTAATACCATTTCTTGCCAGGGGCTGCTCCATTACGCTTAGCAAACACAGATCTTTTGGTTTCCAAGAAGGACGGTGGTTTGAGGTCAAAGGGGACAGTTGGACGAGGTGGGCGAACCATCTCTGGTAAGGGCACGTAGGTTTTCTCACGATTAGCGTCTTTGTATAGGTTGGGAAAGTAGGAATCGCAGTCTTCTTTGGATAGGGAGCAAGTGGTTTGGGTTGAGGGGGGATGAAATAGATTTTTAGCAAACTTATGAGGGTCAGTTCGGAAGCGTGTATTTGCTTGCCGTTGAGCGGAGATCAAAGTTGCTTCCTTGAGATGACGGCGGAGGCGGTTACCGGTCTTCAATAATACTCGCCAAGTTTTCTGCAGGGTCTTTGCGACAGCAGTTGGAATTGAACCTGCCCTTTTGAGATCTCGCAGATGTCTCTTTTGGGCCAGTTTGTTGTCGGTTCTGCGTAAGTTCTGTTTGGAGCCGGGTTACGTGGCGGTTTTTGCGTTCATGAGTTTGGTCTTGTGTTTTTGTTTGAGGTACCCGTTGTGATATGAAGTCGTAGAGATATCTTTCAAATTTCGCTACTGCTTCGTCACACGACAGGCGTTTGATGAGAGAGGAGGGGAGGATGAGAGGGAGTGTGGATTGGAGTTCTTCTTCAATGCCTTTCCATTTGCTTGGTGTTGATGGTAATACCAGGCGTTTTCTTCTTTCGGTTGGTTCTTTCGGGGCACTTCTTGTCCGATGGACGAAATGGGAGTATGTCTGGCGTCAACACAGTGGGCGGAATCCAGGTTGATAATGCCGGGTTGCGACTTGTAGTCCGGATGGACGTGCGCTTTTGGACTCTTCTTTTCGAGGAGGCCCGAAGGATCTTCGTAAGGGTGAACATGTGCAAAATCTTCTCCAAGGGGTTCAGGGGGTGCAGAGCACGCACTGGGAGGGTGACGGCGGCCACTCCGGAGGGAATAGCGGTGCGTCGGTAAGTTTTCGCATGAAGTTTTTGTAATATACGGCTTAACATAGGGGAAGCAAGCCTCTTTGTGTAAGCCAGGGTTGTCAGTCCAAGAAGAAAAAGGAGAAAGGTTTGGTTGCCGCGCTTTATCGCCGCGACGGGGTCACATATGGATGAGATATCGCAAAAGGAATGTAGTCCTTGCAAAGGAACGCAGTTTCACATCAAACAGCAATTTGTGTACTGTGCATGTGTACGGGATGGGAATCACGGGTAGACTGTGTTCTGGAAAAAAAAAGAGGAGGTAGGTCGTTGAAGGAAAAGGCAATGTAGGAATGGAGAGTGGAGATAGATAGATGGATAGATGGATAGATAGATAGATAGATAGATAGATAGATAGATAGATAGATAGATAGATAGATAGACAGATAGACAGATAGATACGGTGTTCCTCTGTTCCCCCCCTTCCCCCTTCTCTCTGTGTCTCTCTGTCTCTCTCCCTCTTTCTCTCTCTCCTCTCTCTCTCTCTCTCTCTCTCTCTCTCTCTCTCTTCTCTCTCTCTCTCTCTCTCTCTCTCTCTATCTCTCCCTCAGAACGCTCTTGCACCTACAAGAAGCTATGCTGCGCTTCCAGGCTACCTCCAACAAGTATGTATGTATGTATGTATGTATGTATGTATGTAATAATATATACATACATACATACATACATACATAACATATAACATACATCCACATAGGCAAGGTGATAGCTGGGCGCAGACCGCCATTATGTACCATCTGATGGTATCACGTCATCATCACATCACATTACATCATATCACATCATATCATATCACATCACATCATATCACATCACACCGCACCACATCGCATTACACATCACATCATGTACCATTTGATGGTATAAATCATCATCACACACAGACATCACATCACATCACATCACGCTGTCGCGTACCATCTGACAGTAGAATATCATCACACACGCATGATACACACACACACGCCACACACACACACACACACACACCCTGCGCGACCGCGCCATCATATACCATCTGACGATATAACATCACACACGAAGACATCACATCACACACCAGCAGGAGCAGGAGGGGGGGGGGCTCAGAGGAGGAGTGAGTAATAGAATACAGTGCGCTGGTATCAGACTTTCTCGAAGTGTCGCTTTTGTGTAAGTATATGTTTGTGTGTTTGTGTGTTTGTGTACTTGTGTTTCTGTTCTTGTACGCCTATCTGCCTCTGTGTATTTGTATATGTGCATGTCATAGGTACGTGTGTGTTTGTGTGTGTGTGTGTGTGTGTGTGTGTGCGCATGTTTGCATTTGTACGTGGACTACTCCTCCTCCTCCTCCTCCTCCTCCTCCTACTACTACTACTACTACTACTACTACTACCACTACTACTACTACTACTGCTGCTATTACTACTACTACTATTATTATTATTATTATTATTATTATTATTATTATTATTATTATTACTATTGCTACTACTACTACTGCTGCTACTGCTACTACTACTACTACTACTACTACTACTACTACTCCTACTACTACTATTACTATTACTATTATTATCATTATTATTATTATTTTGGGGGGCACCAATACATGGTTGGGTGTCACCGCCACACGGCGGGGTTGGGGCCGTTGGCAGCTTGTTATGAGGGGTACATAATCAGTGCTCCACTGATTCATGAGACGGGAACTTTTACTGAGAGAAGCTCTCTCACCACGCTCACGGCTCTTGGCTCGGGGTGGCCTCTGGTATCACTCGGGGTGAGTGCGGGGGGTGGGGGTTATCTGAGGGAGGGGGTTGGGCTCAGTGGGTCACTGGACAGGTTGGTTAACTAAACTACTGTCGGTATGAGTGGGTATGAAGGCGACAGGCCCCACACATTTCCACAAGCCTTGAAATCACTCAACTGCCACAGTAGCGACTGCCTGGACGCGGGGCTCCTGACTCACCCTCTCTCCCAGAACCCCTCGTGCTCACTTTGCGGATGCCATGGGGATGCTCTGGCGGAGGGTCGGGACGTGTTGGGTGCATGTGACCGGGCCTGTCACTTAGTGTTCTCGGTAGATGACTCTGTTGTAGCTTCTATCGGACGCAGGGTGGCTCGCCACGACACCTCAATGATGCATAGTACGTCACGTCTCTGGCCTGGTTACGGGGGCGGGTAACTGAGGCGGGTTCCTGAAGGCTGGTTACGGAAGCTATGTTATTGTTGTTGGGTTCCTGGCTGCTATGTTATTGTTGTTGGGTTCCTGGCTGCTATGTTATTGTTGTTGGGTTCCTGGCGGCGTACATGTTTATGCTTTTTTAAGGGTTGAGCTTTAAATAACCCCACTCGGGTCTTCTTTTATCGAGCTCACCACTCGGTGGATGGAGGCCTGGGGTAGACTTATACGATGTTTTTGATGCTAGGTTCCGTCTCCAGGGATTCGACTGGCATCGCTGCTTTGCCTCACCGCACTGCCTCACCCACACATCCACGCTGGCACACTGTTTCTCCTCTTGCTCTTGTACCTATGTCGCACACAGCTATGAGCTCACGCCGATGAGTGGTTGTGACGAGGTGCACCCAGCTGGATTGCGGGCGAGCCACGGCCGCCTCGCTCTCGCTCTCTCTCTCTCTCTCTCTCTCTCTCTCTCTCTCTCTCTCTCTCTCTCTCTTTTTTTTTTTTTTTTTTGCTTTGCTTTGCTTTGCTTTGGGCGAGGCCTAGCTTTCACATGGGCGGGCTGAGCCTATGAGGGGCGCACGATAAGCGTTCCATTGATTTATGAGACGGGTCCCAATTACTGAGAGTAATCATGTGAGTTGCTCATCATACTCATGGCTCTTGGCTCGGGGTGGCCTCTGGAATCACAAGGGGTGGGCACTGGGGGAGGGGGTTGTGTTCAGAGGGTCACCGCGAAGGATGGTCAACCAAACTACTGTCGGTCGGAGTTTGTACGAAGGCGAGAGGCCCTACACCTTACCACAAGCCTTGAAACGACTAAATGACCAAAGTAACGACGGACCGGAGCGGGGCTCCTGGCTCACCCTCTCTCTCAGCACTCTTCGTGCTCATCCTGCGGATGCCATGGGGTTGCTCTGGTGGAGGGTTATGGGGTGGTGGGTACACGTGCACGGGCCTGTCACTCTGTGCTCTCGGTAGATGACTCACTTGCAGCGTTTATCGGACGCAGGGTGGTTTGCCACGACACCTACCTCGATGATGCACAGCGGGTCCTGCCTCGTGCCTGGTTACGGATGCAGGTGAGTGTTTGTGTGTATTCCTATACATACGTACACGTATGCTTTTTAAGGGTTGAGCTTTAAATAACCCCACCTGGGTCCTCATTTATCGAGTTTACAACTCGATCAATGCGGCACCGGGGTCCCATACCACTTATGTCAGGTTCTTATGCGAAGAGCGCGGCCGCTAGTGCTGGCCCTATGGGTCAAGGCGGTAATCCTTCAGGTTTAGACGTTCCCCGTGGGAGTGCGCCTGCGGGTGGCGATGGCTATTCGGCCGGGGTGGGGTGGTCGAGTGCTCGCGTACCTGACGGGCAACCTGAATCACGTAGAGCCAGCAATCCTGCTGTATCTCGATCACCCTCCCCAACCTCGGAAGAGAAGTCACGTTCGGAAAGGTCTGGTCACGGCGTGTGGCAAGCGGTACCGCCACCGAGGAGGTGGCGGAGGAAGGTACGAAATGAGCTGGATAAGAGATGTTGCATAGTATGGGGGCTATCGCATGTCTCTCAGACAGTGGTCATGGCGCGAGAGCTCCGAATTCTCGGTCTCGGGGAAGTCGAGGTGGAATTCGCGGGCAGAGGTAGCGGGCGGCATTTGCGGATTAAATGTGCGTCTTGTGAGGAGGCGGAGAAGATGGTGCGGCTGCTGCGGGAGCGTAAGTTCTTCACGGGAAAGGTTCACGTTGCGACGGGTAGGACTTTCCGGGAAAGAGAGAAGCAGCGGGCTGCACGGGGGGGTGCCCAGTATGTAGAGATGCAGAGGGAGCTTCGCAAGCAGGGGTTTGGCTACTGGGTGCTCGACGTGGAAGTCGACGAGCCCCAGGGCGAAGCCTCAAGCGGTGAATCTCCCTTGGCGGAGTGGGGCGGGATGCGGGAGCTGGAGGAGCTGGGGCGGAGGGTGCAGGATGGGCCGTGTAGGGTGGCGGAGGGCTCCAGGCGGGCTCAACCGAAGCGCAGGCATCGGCACCAGCTTCGTTCTTCCCAATTGTGAAAGGCTTCCCACTGAGGGTGGCCTCACATAATTGGCAAGGCAAAGTGGGTGCGGATAGCCCAGGCTTTGGGGAATGGCCGGAGCACTACAAGGAGCGAGGCTGGGTGATCGTCGGAGTCCAGGAGGACAACCTATCGTCGCAGAAGGTGCAGAAGCTCCAAGTCGACGGCTTCGCAGTCCTCGGCAAAGCGGCTGCAACTGGTGCGGGCTCGCGTCTCTTGGGGGGAGTCTTGACGTTGGTGGCCAACTATCTGGCACCGTGCGCTACCATTGTACAGGCGCCTGTTCCACACCCACAGCAATTGTGGGTGAGGCTGTCGTCTGGGAGCGCGACGGCGTCGGATGTGTTCGTCGGCAACGGCTACTTCCCCCAAGAAAATCAACGAGAGGAATCTATTGCAGCCTCGTGGCAGGCGGCCGTCTCCTACTTCGCCACCAAAGGTCATGTGGTTACGGTTGGTGATGCTAATGCTAAGCTGGGGCCCGCCAGAATAGCGCGGGAGGAGGGAGTGGTGGGCCCCATTGGCGAGATAGATGAGAGGGGTAGAGGGGTTAGGAGTGAGAATGGTGAGTTGCTGGCTGCGATGCTTGTTGCCATGGGGTTGCGCAATCTCAGTGGATTTTCGCAACCACGGGGGGACAAATATTGGTGGTCTAGGCAGGAAAATGTAGGTGAACGAAGGCATCTGCTGGATTACATGTGCGTCTCTTCCGAGCTGGCGGAGGAGGCGAGCTTCGGCGTCGACGAGGTAGACCTTGATACCGACCACAAAGCTGTGTGGGCGGAACTGGTCTGGGGGGGACAGCCACCCCCCAAAAAGCAGGTAAAGAGGTACAAAGCATTCAAGGCAGAGCGCTTGATAGGCAGGGTAGTTGAGGGTAAGGAGAGTGAGCTGTCTAAGCTTAGGTTGAAGTACGACGAGACCTTTGCAGCTGGTATATCGGGGCTGTTGCCAGATGGCCTCCCAGATCTATCAGCAGTGGAGGACCCGGATGAGCTTCAGCAGGAGGTAGATAGGCGCTAGCTTAGTGGTCCGAGCTTTCACGGGCGCGGCCGCGAAGGTCTTGGGAGTTCGGGTGATTAGGCCAGGGTTTACTAATGCATGGTTTGATGAGAGTCTTAGGGAAGCGATTGCGCGACGGAGAGAGGCATACGGCTTCTGGCGAAGGAATGAGGCCAGCCGAGAGGCCTGACAAAGATATAAAGAAGCGAGGAAGGCGGTCAGAAGGTTATGCAAGGAGAAGAAGGAGCAAGCGTGGAAGCGGGTCCAGAATGACACCGCTGCCAACTTCAGGAGCGCTACCATGGCCACGTACTGGAAGCTGTCAAAGCGTTTGGGCGGGGTTCGGCGGTCCAAAGCTTCTGCTCCTGTTCGGAAGCCCGATGGCACTCTGGCATGCACACTCCGGGAAAAACTACAAGAATGGGAAGAATACCGCCGACGTATGGTGGTCCCCAAAGAAAACAGTTTTTGGAGGATGCATGTGCAGAGGAAGTCGGTTCCGATGAGGAAGCAGCGCGGATTGAGCCCGAGCGGAAGGCCCGCGAAACCTTCCAGTATAACGACAACCTGCGCGACCAATTCGAGGCCATGGCGCAAGCCGAGGAGATCCGGACTGAGACGGGCCCGCTGGACTATGATTACACCGAGAAGGAAGTGGAGCTCTGCCAGGAAAATCTCCAGAATCACAAAGCGTGCTCACCGGATAAGATCAAGAACGAGATGCTCAAGTACGGAGGCACGCGGATTGTGCGCTTTCTGGTGCGCTTCTTCAACTGGTTGAAATCGTGCGAATACACCCCCAGCGACTGGGGCAAAGCGATTATTGTCAACATCCCAAAAGGAGGCGACCCAACCGATCTGGAAAATTGGAGAGACATCGCGATTCTGAGCTGTCTGGGTAAGATGTATCTGTCCCTTATGGCGGCGAGGCTTACGGCTTTCATCGATCAGCCGGGCAGGCTTCGCCCAGAGCAGGGTGGGTTCCGGCCAAAACGTAGTACGGGGGACCAGATTTTTGTCCTTAAGGAGCGTCTGCGCCTTAGACAACAAGCTGGC